>SNQJ01S0081109.1:16479-26552 GCA_010110895.2 Picea sitchensis | reverse complement strand
ATTTTTCATTTCGTGAAGTTGGAGGACTACTCACCTTTGACTTTTCCAGTTCACGAGTCAACAAAATGTTGATCTCTTGCCACGTGTCCTCTGGATCCAACGGTTCAGATCTCATCGCGATTTCGCATTTCGCGGAATAGGAGGATGTCTCTTGGCCATTATCCTCTTTGCAGTTATACTGGATCCGACGATTGTTGGTCCTCGATGCTAAGATCCAACGGATCAGATCTGTATTTCTCCTCTGCGCTTCCTCTAGTCACTGGACTCTGATCTAACGAACATCGGGTATTCGGGATTGGTGATCCAACGACCATTGTCGCTCCTCCTCTTGAGCTTTGGCTTTCTCAAATCTCTAATTGTCAAAGGTTCTGCGAGTCCTGATGACTTTGGGTCTCGTTTGCGCATCTCAGAATGCTATCTCTCCCGATCTTTGATCTCTGCATATTATTTTCTTTTTCAGTTGAGCTTATGTTGTTCTTGTTTTTCCATCGATGCACACTCTGATATTTCCATCAATGATAAGCACACTCTGCCTGTAATCATGCCAACAATCTCTCCCTTTGGCATTGATGGAAACCCTGAAGGACTGCATTGTTCTACTTAGATATCCAACTATAGCATCCATAAGACACCTTTCCTCCCCCTTTGACATCAATGTCAAAGAAAACATGCTCCCCCTGAGCGATTGCAGTATTTTTCAGAGGTGTCAGATATTCAACCAATACATACTCCCCCTGACAGGATGGACCCTATTATTTGAGTTCTGCAGAGTATTTGTATCTAACTCGCATTCTTCTCCTTTTGATTCTTGGACCTTTTCATCTTCAGGTTTAGTTGTGTCCTCTATAGAAGACTTAATATTGCTCACCTCTCTTACTAGGAGTTCTTCATCAACCTTTTCTTGTCATAACTGAATGACTCCCCCTGTCACTCTTCTCTAACCTTCTATTAAAGAAATTTCATTTTTCTTACATGATGCCTACAACACAATACTTTTATGACCATATGCATCAGAAGAAAAAAACATTACAAACACTCTCATACCTTCTTTCCCTTTTTACAAATGAAGGACCTGTGTTAGACTTCTTAGGAGTACTGATTTCTTCCTTGTTGTATCCAAGACCAGATTTGTCATTTGGTGATCTCTGACTATCNCAAGATCTCATCTAGGATCATGGATTTGTTTAGGAACTTGATTTGGGTGTTTGACTTCTCAACCTTCACAACTTCTTCTTCCGACTTATGACATGATTCTTCTTCTACTTCTTCTTTTCTTGCATGGGAGGATTCAATATCAACATCATTATCTGTCCTTATGCCTTTAGCCACCACTTATCCCGAGTTTACATTTATCACCTTAAAATATTTGGACGTGAACACCTCTTCATAGCCTCTGTCACACATTTGACTTGTACTGAGTAAATTATGTTCCAGACCATCTACAAGCAGATCATCCTGAGAATTTCCTTTGCCATTACTCAAACTCACCATCCCTTTACCCTTGATTTTACCTGGTTCATCATTTTCAAAGATCACATTTCCTGTTTTTCTTTTACTTATAGGAATAAGGTTATCCTTGTCTCAAGTCATGTGCTTGGAACATTCACTGTCTATATTCCAGGAGTCCTTTTGTTTTTTAGTTGAAAGTATTAGACCACATTTTTCACTATATTTCGTTTTCTATGTGTTGGCCTTTCTAGCTAAGAGATTTATCCTTGGATCTTCTTTGTAATTCTTCAGATTGCAGTTTCAACTTTGTGGCTGAAGTTATGACAGTTATAACATTCAAGCTCATTGTTCAATAGGTCAAAGTGATTGTTGAAGCGTTGACTACTCATTGACTGTTTATTATTTCTTGACCTCCTTAGTTGCATGTCTCTAAACTTAATTTGACAATTTGTAATCTGTGTTTGTTTGTTACTTGGCTGTCTCATTCTCTATTGTGGCAGATATTTATTCATTGGGTGTCTTGATTTGTCATGTCTAAATCTTAAGGAACAATTTACATCTTTGTGGCCAAAGTTAGAACAGTAGAAACAATATATATAGAAAAAATCTTTGTACCTGGAAAATGGTTGTCTTCTTTGAGCAGGTCGATTTCTTCCATGACGATGATTTCCTGGAGAAGAGGGTGTATTATTTCTTTGTTCTACAGATTCAGTTCTGGCACCTTTTTCTTTACTCCTCCTGGGCGACTGATTATCTTCTTTTCTTTCTGCAAGTTTGTTGTTGTCATTGGTTGCAGATTTGACAAACTTGATGGGTTATTTGTTGCTTGGCTGACCACTAATTGATCCCTCTTCATAACCCAAACCAATTTTCAACTTTGGATTCCTTTGTTGATTCAGAATGGTGGCTAATCCTTCTGAGGCTTTGATACTCTACAGATTATGATGATACAAGGCTTGGAACTTCTCCAACTCTTTCCTAGTTTTCACTACTTCTTATTCCAGAGCTTCACATCTTGCCTTCTTTTCTAATAATTGTTGTTTCAGAATGTCTTCGATTTTCTTTGCCTCTTCTAATTCCACTTTTAGCAGGGAAAAGTCTTCATCAGGTTTTTTACTGCCTTTCTTGAACTGTATCAACAATTGTTCTTTCTTTCTCTTCTTAAGTATGAGTCTGTCAATCTCTTCCAAAGCGTTGATCAACTCCTTCCAATTCAACCACAACTTATTCATTATTAGCATCACTTCATTTGATTTTATTATCATAATCCTCTTTGGCCATAAGCATGAAGTCATTTACCTTATCTTCATAGGAAAAGTCACTATTTGTGTCTTCTGAAGAGTCATCATTGTTTACACATAAACTTTTCTTTTTACCAAATCTCTTGGGTGTGTACTTCTCTTCTCCTTCAGAGTTTTGTTCCTTCTGCTTGTGTGGACACTTAGATGCAAAGTGACCTATATTTCCATAGTTAAAACATTTGAAGGGAAACTTGCCTCGGTACTTGCCTCATCCTTTCTTTAGTATTCTCAAAAATTTTGCTTCAATTTCATCAGCCTCAGAATCCTCATTCTTGTCTACTTTAAATGATGCTACTCTAGTAGTAGATTTATCTTTACTAATCCTCATTTCCTAAGCAGTTAGAGTTCCTAGGAGTTGATCAATAGACAAAGTCTTAAGATCATTCAATTCTTCTATTGCATAAACTTTTGGATTGAATCTATCAGGTAGAGATCTTAAGATCTTCTGAACTAGTAATACGTCTTCGATCTTCTCACCAAGACCTTTCATGGCATTCACAAGCTCCTCAAATCTTAATAAAAATTGTTAATTGTCTCATCCTCATTCATCTTTAGTTGTTCAAAATGTAATCTGTAGGTTTGAATCTTGACATCCTTTACCTCTCATTACCTTCATAGCTTCTAATGAGTTTGTCCCACATTGGTTTTGCGGTTTCTAAGTGCATAAATTTTACAAATTTTGCTTCTGCAAGCCCACTCAGAATAGCATTGATAGCCTTAGTGTTGAAGCTGAATTCTAGCTTGTCATCCTCAGAAGCTAATACAACCGGCTTTACATAACTAGTCTCTACCACATCCCAGACATTTGCACCTAAATCCATTATGTAGGTTCTCATCCTAACTTTCCAGAAGCCAAATTTTGTTCCATTGAATAGGGGGGCCTTATTGGTTGAAGTTCCTCCATGGCTAGTCATGTTTAAGCTCTAGGATCTACCCTTAAATAAAGGGAACTCACTCTAATACCAATTGTTGGGAAACTGAGAGGGTGGGTGAATCAGTTGTTACCGTGCTTAAACAATTATGCTTATTTTAAAACCTTTACATAGCACTCAATGAAAACTGTTGAGTGAAAAATATGTCGCATAAATTCTCAACGATTTAATGTCAACCAGGAGCTCGTAAGCTTAGAGGCACAACACAATNTGGAGGTTCAGACACTTTTCTACAGGGATATGTTGATTCAGATATGGCAGGTGATAAAGATAGCAGGAGGAGCACCACATGGTATGTTTTTACTATAGGTGGAACAACAGTAAGTTGGATTTCAAAACCACAAAAGGTTGTTGCACTTTCAACAACAAAGGCAGAGTATGTTGCTGCTACAAAGGATAATAAAGAGATGATTTGGTTACACAGGTTTATGGAGGAATTGGGAAAGAAGCAGGAGAACAATAGGTTGTATTGTGATATTCAGAGTGTTATTCACCTTGCAAAGAACTCAACCTTCCATTTGAAGACTAAGAATATACAGTTGAGTTACCACTTCATATGATCCACTTTGGAAGATGGACATTTGAAGTTGGAAAAGATACACAGTAGCTAGAATCATGTAGACATGTTAACAAAGGGAGTAACTAGGGAGAAACTGAGTTCCTGCTCAGTTTCAGTTGGTCTTCAAGAATGAATTTGAAGATGAGAATTTTTCTAGGTCCAAGAAGATTCAGAGTCCATCATATACAACAGTGATGGAGTTGTTGAGATCAATCTCCAAGTGGGATATTGTTGGTTTTGGAGCCTGATTATCTTACTGATTCATAGGTCCTTGCTTTCAGTCATGTTTATAGCCCATGAAGTATTTACACCCTAGAAGTATGTACACTCTTCCATGCGGGGGAGTGCAGAGGGGGGGTACCCCCTCTGCGGGGTTCGGGGGGGCTATCCCCCTGGATGGGGGAAAGCTGGTCCCCAATGGGGGTTCAGGGGAAAATCCCCCAAAGTAAAAATTGCCTTGTAAATGTATATAATTGTAATTTCATTGTAAATCTGGACCGTTCATTATAAGGTCATAGATCTAACAGTAGAGATTATGTTAGGGTTTCTTGCCCTAGAAGGAAACCCTCTTTTATGAGGGAAATGCATTGCGGCTATGGTCGATCATGAATATTGTATTATGAGAGAGGAGACTGTGAGAGAAAGAAGAGGAAGTTATAGCGAGTTTTGTTGTAGGTTGTATCCCTTCTTTTGTTGGATAATAATAAAGGAAGGACCTGGCAATTTCTTTGGTGGACGTAGCCCACACTGGGTGAACCACATAAATCTGTGTCTCTCTTGTATTGTGTATCTTCTGTGTTTTGTTTCCGCATTTGTTTTATTTTATTTCTCCACGGTCCTGTTTTTCTAACAGAAGTCATTTACCTTATCTTCATAGGAAGAGTCACTATCTTTGTCTTCTGAAGAGTCATCATTGTTTACACATAAACGTTTCTTTTTACCAAGTCTCTTGGGTTTGTACTTCTATTATCCTTCAGAGTTCTGGTCCTTCTACTTGTGTGGACACTTAGATGCAAAGTGACCTATCTTTCCATAGTTAAAACATTTGAAGGGAAACTTGCCTTGGTACTTGCCTGATCCTTTCTTTAGTCTTCTCACAATTTTTTCTTCAATTTCATTAGCCTCAGAATCCTCATTCTTGCTTTCTTTAAATGATGCTTCTCTAGTGGTATATTTATATTTACTAATCCTCATTTCATAAGAAGATAGAGTTCGTAGGATTTGATCAATAGACAGAGTCTTAAGATCATTTAGTTCTTCTATTGCAGAAACTTTTGAATTGAATCTACCAGGCAAAGATGTTAAGATCTTCTAAACTAGTAATACATCTTCAATCTTCTCACCAAGACCTTTCATGGCTTTCACAAGCTCCTCAACTCTTAAGAAAAAATTATTAACTGTCTCATCCTCATTCATCTTTAGTTGTTCAAACTGTAATCTGTAGGTTTGAATCTTGGCATCTTTTACTTTCTCATTACCTTCATAGTTTCTAATGAGTTTGTCCCACATTGCTTTGGTAGTTTCTAAGTGCATAACTTTTACAAATTATGCTTCTTCAAGCCCACTCAGAATATCATTCGCTGCCTTAGCGTTGAAGCTAAATTCTAGCTTGTCATCCTTGGAAGCTAATACAACCAGCTTTACATAACCAGTCTCTACCACATCCTAGACATCTACACCTAAAGCCATCATTTAGGTTCTCATCCTAACTTTCCAGAAGCCAAAGTTTTATCGATTGAATAGGGAGGCCTTATTGGTTGAAGTTCCTCCATGGCTAGTCATGTTTAAGCTCTAGGATCTACCCTTAAATAAAGGGAACTGGCTCTGATACCAATTGTTGGACAACTAAGAGGGGGGGGTGAATTAGTTGTTACTGTTCTTAAACAATTATGTTTATTTTAAACTCTTTACAGAGCACTCAATGAAAATCAAAATAATGCAGGGAGGTAAGCAATAGAGAATTCAACATCAATCACACACATGAAATATACAGAGACATATATTTCCTGAGGAAACCCAGAAAGGGTAAAAACCTCTTCTTCTTGATATGATAAATACTCTTTATTTTCTGTACATTATTATTCTTATGAGCACCAACTCATTGTGAGGTTACCACCTCTGTTTTGCAAGATGCAACCTGCTGAGAGCACCAACTCTCTAGTTTCTCTAGCACCCACTAGAAGGAAGCACCAAATCCCTGGTTTCTCTAGCACCCACTAGAAGGAAGCACCAACTCCCTAAGTGTTCCACCACCAAATGGATGGAAGAACCAACTTCCAATCACACAGGCACTGAATTTTATAACATAGAACAATAGTTCTCCCTTGCACCACCCTGCCACCCTGATTTTTTGGCTGCAACCATATGGAAGCTACAACTCCTTGTGTTCAAGCACCCATTTGAAACTCTCAGGACACCAATCCTCCCTAGCACCTCCCAACCACCCTGGAATATAAATATTTGTCTTTTACAACTTTATCAAAGTGATACAACAGTTATCTATGGCTTACCAGTCTCCTCAGTGTTCTGCTACATTGCTCTGCTCTTCCTGCATCAGTGTCTCTCTCCTTGTGTCTCCTGCTCTTTTTGTTCTTCTCTCAGATATGCGTTTTTGTTACTTGCTTCTTTTGTGCTTCAACTCCTACACACTGCATGCTTCTACCCACATGAATCACGCTCAATAGCAACACTAATATCTTCTTTGTTCTGCATTTTTATATTCTCTGTGCACCAACTGCATCCCTCATGCACACTGCCTGTGCATGCTCTTTACAACGTCATTGTTCTTCCCTACATATTGTTCACTGCATCTCTTCCTCTCTCCTTCATAACTCGACAACATAGTCACTTCACTTCTCTATTCTACATGATTTTCTCATGTCAAGTCATCTCCTGATCATCATGACAACTCTTCAACTTCTCTGGAAGCTCTATTTCCTGTGAGTTCATCATCAGTGGCCATTATGATGAGATTCCTTAGATTCTCTGGCAGTCTAGACTCTTCGTCTTCTCTGTCAGTTACAGTCAGCTGGTTTTGGTTCCTTTGGCTCCTACACCCCTTCCTTCTTGTGACAGTTGGTTGTGACCTGGGGCCAATCACTTTGGGACTTCGCGTTTTAGGTCATCTGTCATGAGTCACCCTGACTCTCCCAACTCTTGATCTCCTGAACTCCAAAGTGGAGCTTAGAGACATGCTAGCTCTTCCCTAGATATGACCTTGGGCAATGAGTTCATGTGACCATGCGATTGTGGGTGGGTCTATAGGTGGTTTGAGGACAACCCACTTTTTGCTCTGCAATTCACTATGAGCCTCCATGCATTCTTTCTCCAAAACCGTGGTTTCAATTGCAGCCTGCTTTATGAAAATAAGGCCCAAGCATGTTATGGCCTCATAATGGAGCACGACCATTGATCTCATGGTCTTGATGGTGCTCTTGAATGGAATATTCAGATCTGTCCTCTTGAGTCCATGGACCATATCTCTCCTTTCTCCATCAATGACTGAGGTTTCCTTCATGATCCGGGATTCGGGAGATTCAAATCTCAAACCCTGTTGTTGCTGACTGGATATCTTCCGGAATGGAAGATATTCTGACATCTCTCCTCTTCAATCGATGGTTCTGCCTTCTTTCCTTTTTCCACGTGAAATCCTTGGTCTTAGTGATCAGATGACACGTGTCCCTCCAAACCAATGGATGAGATCGATTTCACAATTCGAGCTCCGAGAGTTTCAATTCTCAAGTTCTCATTTTCTCTCGGAGTCTATGATCCAACAACATGTGTCCCTCTCAGATCAACGGTCCTCATTCACTTCAAGACTTTGGCACTTCAACAATATCAAACCTTTCTCCTTCACATTTTCCCAGAGATGACAATCTACTGATGTGTGTCCTCTTTAATCCAACGACTATCCTCCGCTTCAGCACTTCAACCTTGGGTACTTTAGGTATTTGGGTGAGTATTGGTGTTAAAACTCCCAAAGCAAAAATACCGGAGTGACATAACTCTTGTGTCACTCGATGATGTGTCACGAGCCGAGCAACTGCCACGTGTCACTTGGATTTGTGATTTACACGTACCTGAAATGTCGAATCAACTTGACACTTGTCATTTTTTGATTGCACCACGTGTCCTTGCTGACGTAGTCTACCATGTGTCCTTCTCGAATCAACGATCCTCGTTCTCCCTTTGATTGATGACTATTATCAAATTGCGACTTCGCGTGTCGGGTGTTTGAACATGAGCCAACCATTACTCTTCCAACTCCCGATATCTGAAATACTCTAGATCAATGACCCACAACCCTCTGTGATCCAACGGTCCAGATCTTATCGGGACTTTTCATTTCATGAAGTTGAAGGACTACTCACCTCCCTTCTCCCGACTCCCAATTTTCCAAAACTTGCTCTAGATCAACGAACCAAAGCCCTATGTGATCCAATGATCCAGATCTTATCAAGACTTCATGTTTTGCGAGTTCCTACAACTCTTACCTTAGAATTTTCCAGTTTGTGAGTCAACAAAATGTTGATCTTTTTCCACGTGTCCTCTGGATCCAACGGTTCTGATCTTATCGCGATTTCACATTTTGTGGAGTTGGAGGATGGCTCTCGACCTTTTCCTCTTCGTAGTTATACTAGATCCAACAGTTTTTGGTCCTGAGTGCTCAGATCCAATGGATCATATATGTACTTCTCCTCTGCGCTTCCTCTGGTCACTGGACTCTGATCTAACAAACATCGAGTATTCAGGATTGGTGATCCAACGACCACTGTCGCACCTCCTCCTGAGATTTAGCTTTATAAAATCTCTAAGTGTCAACAACTCTACGAGTCCTGATGACTTTGGGTCTCATATGCATTTATGAGAATGCTATCTCTCTTGAGCATTGGTAATGGAATTAACCTTGGCCCTGGTGCACACTTGCGCTCTGCGTGAAAATCTGCGTTATTCCTCTCTGAGCTTGGATTGCACATTGTTTGCTTCTTCACCTGAGATTACCTTTGATCCTTCTGCGAGCCATGAAATTTGATTCTTATGTGAGCCTTGATGTATGAGATCTCATCTACACATATCAGAATGCTATCTCTCTTGAGCTTTGATCTTTGCATATTGTTTTCTTCTTCACCTGAGCTTACATTGTTCCTATTTTTCCATCGATGCACACTCTGATCTTGCCATCAATGATAAGCACACTCTGCCTATAATCATGCCATCGTCGTTGTTTTTCTTTCCATCAATGAAAATCATACTCTTCCTGTAAACATGCCAATAATAAGCTCAACAAAACCTAAGGTTGATAGCCTAGCCTAGATGTTAGGTTTTCTAGCCTAGTTAACAAGGGTTTGTGAAGAATCTAAAATATGATGAACAAAGTTATTGATGAATGGAATGAAGATGACGACAAGACAAGGAATCCAATCATCTACTCAAACTCTTACATTGAAGGGCCGACTTTAAAGTAGCAAGATGACAAAAGGTGACATTGTGACTACCTTCTTCATGAAGATCTCAGAGGACATAGATCAACCAGGTGCCATTGGAGAAATCATATCAGCACCCTCAGGTATGCACTTGTATATTTATTATTTGTATCATTGTCATGAGAGTAATTGCAAGAGGAAGGAACCTTTTTTCTGAAGTCATGGATCGAGAGGGATCTCAATGAATTCAGAGGAAAAACACACTGGAAGACTTCAGGTTTGATTGTTATAATTGGCATTCCTCTAACCCATATTTCTAAAGTTTGCTACATTACAAGTGGGTGTTGTAGCCATGACAAAGTTCCTTAAATTTTTTTGATTCTATATATGTACTCATTATTCTCCTTTA
>SNQJ01S0081106.1:48755-66299 GCA_010110895.2 Picea sitchensis | reverse complement strand
TGTGTTGTTTGAGTTATGTGCTCTCTTTGTATTCCATATCTCTAGTTTCCTTTATGTTACTCCTTGATAAATGGATGATTGCAGCTTAGTACAACATCTACTGCGATTACATTTCATTTAGTTATTTGATAGTAAACAGTTTTTCCTCTGTATTTGCTATTAGCAAATACAAGACCTGCAGGCTACTTGGATCACTACATTATATATCCTTTCAGGGGTGCGTTCCACTCTTTCTTCTACTATAAACAAAGTAAGATTCTTCTATCATTGATGCCTTAATTTGTTTAATAGTTTTGTAATTTTTTCCTTCATCATCCTTTTTGATAAATTGACTCGGACGACGAAATATGGCCTCTGTTCTGTTCAGCTATTAATTTCATTTGAGGACTTAATTTCTTACACAACTAATGGAAGAAAAAGCATTCTAAAAACATTCCTTAATTTCCTAATGCCTGGCGTTATTCTTTGAGCCTTAAGTTTAATCTTAGGAACAACACTAGGGTTGGAGGTTTGGCATATGGATGGGCGCTTCTTCCTAGGATAGCGAAAGTATGCAGTAGAGATTTTGCGTAGGTTTAGGATGATGGACTGTAGGCCCATGTTCACACCTCTAGTTACAAACTAGAGGAAGATTGATGCATTAGATTTGAAGACAGTAGACCCCATTGTCTATCGTCAGTTGATTGGATCACTCATGTATTTGGTCAATACTCTACCAGATATCAACTTTGCAGTAAACTCTTTGAGTCAGTTCATGGTGGACCCTCTAAGAATGCATTCGATTGCTGCGAAGCATGTGCTTCGCTATCTTAGAGGGACAATGGAGGATGGGTTATTGTATGAGCGCGATGGTGGAGTGACATTAACAGGTTTTACAGATGCTGGTTGGGCAGGATGTGCAGAGGACAGAAAGAGTACTTCAGGTTGTTGCTTCAACATTTGATCGAGCATTATTTCTTGGTTCAACAAGAAGTAGAAATTAGTGGCATTGAGCTCTGTCGAGGCAGAGTACATTGCAGCCAGTTTGGTAGCATGTGAGGCACTGTGGTTGAGGAAGTTACTTTTGGGCTTGTTTAGGTAGGAGCTAGAAGCTACTACGATTCACTGTGACAACCAGAGTTGCATCAAGCTTTCTGAGAATCCAGTGTTTCATGATTAAAGCAAGCACGTCGATATCAAGTATCACTTCATCCAGGATTGTGTACAGAGAGGAGCTGTGAGGCTTGATTACATACAGATTGATGAGCAAATGGCAGACATCTTTACCAAGGCACTGAGCAGATATAAGTTTGAGAAGTTCAAAGATCAGATGGGGTTGAGAAAGATTCCCTTCCTCGCTAAGAGGGAGTGTTGAGATTATAGCAAGGAAGGTCTTCCATCATCATTACAACGTCCTAGAATGATGGAGGACAATGAAACTTAGGCTAAGTCGATTAATTAAATGTTTTCCTAAGTCTAACTTAGGAAAAGAACTGTTGATGTGTTATGATCTTCAATTGACTTTATTGAGTACTTTTTCTGAAGTTAAAGTGAAAAATAATTTAAGTTGTGGTCTTTTAATCTTGACCATTGATCTTATCATGAGGGTGAGGGTTGATCTCAGCCCTCAATCCTTTTGGAGATTAGGGTTTCACTTGCTCAATGAAGAATAAAGAGATCGGCTGGGTTAAGAGGGCACACAAGGAGGAGAGATCGATCTATAGAGAGATTGATTGCAGATTTGAGTGTGAGGTTTTGTAGGGAGACATAGGAAGACTCATAAAGCAGATTGGAACACACATCTTCAACATTTGCAGAGGACTTTATCTCAGATCTGAGGGTCGTCGTACCAAGTGACGTAGCACCCACGCAGACAATTGTATGATATTGTGCAGAGGCTTACTCAGGGGTCTCATCAGACACGTTTTGGTTAAGGGATTTGCAGAGAGGGGCCGTACAATTGTTGGGGAGGAGTTTCGCTGAGCATTTTGCTTGGTATTTGGCTAGGCCGATTTGTATTGTAAGAGAACTCTATATTTCCTTGCTAATTAATAATAAAATCTCAGATCTACTGCACTGGTTTTCCCACCTTGGGTTTTTCCGAGGACTGTTGTCCAAAAATAAGTGTGTACTTGTGATGTGATTGCTGTCTACTTTTACTTTCAGTTCCTAGTAATTTCTTTCTGCTGTGTATTTAATTTATTGTGAAGAAAAACCCTGAATAATTAGTTAAAAATTAATTTGATTGGTTTAAAGTGTACTGGGTTTAGAAATTTCACACCCCTTTGTTGTCCCTTCCTAATGCCCACCTGCATGTACGACAGCCTGTACGGCCCAACTGTACGCTGTACGACTTGCTGCAGGCTGTACATTTGCTACCCGCGGCCTGTACGGACCCATACGGGTTGTATGATGCTGCCCACGTTGTACGACCTCTTTGACTACTCCTGCGGGCTGTATGGACCCTCCATGAAACTCCCTGACCTCTGCCTTGCTTAGTACAGCCTGCTGAAATTTCCTAGCTGCAGAAATTTTCTCCTTAGCCAAATCTGCAGAGTGAAATTCCTTCTCCACTCTCCAATTGAGTCACTGACTCCTTGCTTGTGTGTGTCTCCTCCTCTCACCTTGGTTTTCCTTTTATAGTCTTGAGTTGAGCCAAGGCCCAAAACCCTAACCTCCAAAGTGATCAATGGTTGATATCAAATCTCACCTCACTTGAGATCAATGGCCAAGATTCATTTAATTAATTAAATTCACTAATGCCAAAAACTTAGGCATTTCTTTTAATTAAGCTCCATTAATTATAAAATGACATTAACTTTAATAATTAAATTATTAAAGTGAATTTCCAAAGTTCTGAGAGGTATTAATGACGATCTCCACATGTTAGACACAAACCAATGTGGAGATACTTGTTCGAGCTACAAACTTCAACATATATTTTGCCAATGTCTTCGAGGACATTGTTAAGGGCATGTTCACAACAAGAAGTCCAAAAGATATGCTTGTATCAACTTTGGACCATCAATCCCGCTGCTCTGCAAACATGTGTTGCATCTATGATTACATTAACTACATTAAAAGGACCAACCTCATCAATTGCATCCTTATACACTTCAAACATGAAGGTAGCATTCTTAAGTTTTCCACTGCAATCAATTGCTCTTAAAAATTGGGTCCTGTCGGAGATGTGACAATAATATTCAACAATGGCCTTTGTTGAATGTCTTTCCAACCATCCATGCCTATTGAACACCCTGTAAGAAGGCAAGATTGTTTGAGGTCACCCATAAGCCCCTGCATTCCTGTTACCCCCTTGTTTAACAATGATGTCCTCATTTTGTTGTAACCTGGGGGTGTATATCCTGGCCTAGCAGCTATGATTTTTTTCACCATTTCTTT
The DNA here is from genome assembly GCA_010110895.2 of Picea sitchensis. NCBI lineage: Eukaryota > Viridiplantae > Streptophyta > Pinopsida > Pinales > Pinaceae > Picea > Picea sitchensis. The sequence goes on along the minus strand of SNQJ01S0081106.1, from coordinate 62,918 downwards.
GTAATATGGTGAATGGGTGGCATTAATGAAATTCCATTTGCCATTAAAAAATCAGCTACAACATCATCAGCCTCATCCCTATGCACCACATTGTAGATTTTATGAATTTGTTCAGCTGCAACACTAGTAGACCTCTTAGACCTCTTACTCCTCTCGGAAGTAGACCCCCACTCAGACTCAACTTGGTTTAATTGACTTTGATTCATCGAATCTTGCCTATCCTGGGAGGATGATACAACTCTAGGTACCTTAAAACGACGGGCATTGTCCACATCAGTTTCACTAACACCTAAGGAACTCATGTTAAGCTTGGTTAACTCCATCCTTTTTTCAAAATCGTATGTGCAACCCTTAACCCCTTCCCCAGAGAGGGACAAAAGATGATGCCACACCCTCGTGTAGCTTCCCTTAAACAAATGGTCACACAATGTGAACATCCATTCTTCACAGCTCCCACAATTCTTTTTCTTTTTTTTAGTAATTTTCTTCACAAAATTTAGCAAGGATTTCTTGGGGTTTGCGTTTTGTTGGACTTGGCTTTAGCTTGCAATTGGACTTGGAGTAGAACTGGTGTCTTTCCCCCTAGGTTGTGGGCTCCTGCTCTCCATGACTTCCCTGGTTAATGCACAACATACCATGTTTAATTTGATGACAAATGTACATGTTCAAAATATGAAACAAAATCTGAAAATTAATAATTGAAATCTGAAAACATAGATGTTAGAATTATATTCCAAAACTGAGATCTGATTTATTATTTATTTATTCAAGAAACTAGATAGGTGTGTTCATTTATGCAAACCAAATAGATAATCGAGATTCAAAAGTGTAAATCAAAATGTAATCTGATTTATAAATTGCTACAGAACTCGACTCTCTAGTGTGCACTCTCCTTAGTTTTCTTAGTTAAGTCGGTACCTTTTGGCATCTGAACAGTTTGTATTTGATGCATAGCATAGGCAAAAGGTGTTTGAACTATTTGCATAGTTATGTTAAACTGAACTACTCTACACATGGCAGAAAACATTTCCCTTGATTCTTTTCAAATAGAGGAGATGGGTGTAGGGTCCTCACTAGTGGTCTCACACAATACCATAGCTATAAGCACAAGGATCACATTACACCTCCTTGTTTGTTAACTTGTTCTAAATGTGAAGAATCCCAAAAGCTGTTTTGGGTTGTTGGACATATCATTCAATCTCTGCCTGCACAACAGTCTGGAGTACATACATGATGTATATGATAAATTGATAACTGATCCATGCAAAGTTGCAAACTAGAACGTCTAGAGTCTTTCCACCACTATGATTTAATCATAAGATAATAAAATATGTGTTCCCATATTCATAAAGACACCTTTATTCTGAAAATTCAAAACCTATTTAAGAAAACTAGTATTTAATAATTGGGATGTCAAAATGTGATTAGCCAAACTTGTTGCATGTTATTTGTTTTAATTTTTACATAAAGAAAACTGAAAATATCGTGATTAATTTGCTTGGATTTCAGTATCATTGGGTGAGTAAGAATGCGAAAACACTTGCTAACATGTATGTTGTAGGATTAAAACTAATGTGGATTCTGGAATTGAAGTATATGATTTCCGTGTAAGATGTGTTTGAACTGCCGTTGAATTTATTCTTATATTGTATAGTAAGTTCTCAAGTAGCCAATTAGATGAATCCCGAGCTATTGTATATTTATGGTTGGCCCAGATTTAAAAAGATACGAAGAGTTCACAACTTTGGAAACTATTTAGGTAGTAGTGGCTTGTTTCTTAGACTTATTGGATGGGCAAAATCAACTTTCGGATAATATGCAGTAACCCTGCTGGATTATTCCTCTTCTTGGTTGCTTTGTATTTGTTTGTGCTAGATGGAAGATGAAAAGTCCTCTGTGCTCCGTGCCAGTAAAATATTGCTGAATGTAGTGGTTGTTGTCCATAAGATGCTTCTTTAGGTGGCCTTTATTCATATCATTTTCTTCTAATTTATTTAGGTGTACCTTTGTTGATAGGACATCAGATTGTAGTTATCTGGAAGATGTCTCTTGAAAACATTTTCATTTTAGATTGTTGGAAACATTTTGGTAATGCCCTGTTACGATACACAACCTTTACTGTTTATTTCATTACTAATATGCTTATGGCAATTGCAGGAGGCTGCGATTTCAAGAACTAGAGAACTTAAGAGACTTTGTGAAACAACCCTCTCTGCCATGTTTGATGGAAGGCCAGTCAATATGATTGGCGAGATTAACACTATTTTAGGTCAGGCATAGATAGCACTCTATTTATTTCCTTGAGAAAGGGCTGTAGGAAGGTTTCTTAAAGGGATACAAAGTACATCACATTAAGAACTTGTAATTCAAATCCTGAGTCTGTGATTGCCCTTCTTCAATGCTCTTCTGTCTTTGCAATTCACTTGTCATGAGATCTGTAATGGGCATGAAAACCCATATGACGGTAACTTACAGAGACAAAGAGGGCTATAATTTGTTTCCTCTTTATTCGATTTTGATTCTCAGACTCACTTTCTGGAGATAATTCTCAAGAAAGATTTAACAGATTTTCTTCTGCCAATATTTGCAGGTGAGAAAAGTTAACTTAGTGGGGATTTAAGTTAAAGTTGTTATAAATCATTTCTTTTTCCTTTTCTTGTCTTGGTCAAGTAATATAATATATGCACCTGTAGTATATCCAACAAAATTCGTTGCCTGCCAGAATTGTCTAAATTTCTGTTGATATGAATTTGGATAACACAGCCAAATATATTATTTCCGCAGATTAAGTATATTTAGTTCTTTCAAAGTAGGAATACAAAAGAGAATTCACTCTTCGACTAGAGAATAAGGTAAGTTCTCCTGAGTAATGTGCAAGGTTGCTTTTTGGCTTTTGTGGAGGGACTTGCTAAGTAGTCTCACAATACCATGGTATGAGATTTAAATACATGGAAGAGAATGTAATTAAATAATTTTGAACTTTGAATGTTACACTTACAAGTTTGATGCTATTGAATTGGACCTTACAATCATTGCAATGATAATTCTATGAGAAAATGCCTTTACATAAAGTTGAAACCTATTATCTTCCAACAAATGTAGGTTGTGAATGTGATCACAAGGTAACCCACTTTGTTCAGACCATAGCTCATATCTTCATCCATTGTCAGATTGGATGGACACAAGAGTCGCTTTTTAGACAGTTCATGTCCTTTTAATATGTCCAACTACTGGCATCTTGACCAAATCTATTTTACTGGAATTCATAGTGTTATTTTTTGAGCAATAGCTCGAAAAAGTGGCTTTCAAAGTTTCATGGAGTAGCTTTTTAGAAAGTTCATGTCCTTTTAATATGTCTAACTACTGCCATCTTGAGATCATTAAGCATGAGCACCCATAAGTCCTTTACTAAATCTTATCTAACAGGATTTCATAGTGTTTATTTTCTGAGAAATACCTAGAAAACTATTATTTTCGAAGTTCTATGCCTATCAGCTAGTAACCTAAATATAAAAATTGGAGTAAAACTTTGATGTAAAGTTGTCTATTTTACATTCCTGTTACCTACAAGGTTAGTGAATATGAATTGCACAACAAAGGAGAAGAGACTCGTTGAATGCATTCCATGTCATCATAAAAGTGCTTTGTTCCCTGTCATCAACAGTACTTTGAGAATCGCTGCACTGTTCATATTTTCTCATTAACAATATTAGAATAAAAATGAAATAAAATGCTTTGAAAAACAGAAGCCATTTTATGACCACATGAAAAATGGTTCTCAATAGCTAATCTCTACTATATTTTTTCATCAAAATATCAACCTAGTACAATATTTGGTCACATCCATTGGGATTTTCTTCTGATTCTTGAAATGTTGTCTTGTGACACTTGTGTTATAGGAAAAGCAAGAAGTTAGAATGTTGTTGAGAAGGAAAAGTGAAAACATTATTTAGGGCATAATGAAGTTCTCCTTAGAGCTGCACTTGACAACCCTTGGATATCCAACCATAAAGAAAAAAAAAACACTTATGATTAAAACTATAGAAAAACATCTCGATTATTCATGGTGACAAGTGACAGAAATTGAAAAGCAACACAAGTTTGAAGTTTATTCAATGTTTTGTAATTTCTTCCTTGTCATCCTTGCTTGCTTCGATATCTTTAAGCTTGTATTTTACTCTATTTGAAATTCATGCTCATTTTGGGAAGAATGGGTTAAAAAATGATGAAAGTCTAATGTAAAGAATGGATGTGGGTGGTTTTTTCTTTTGTTATTATGTTGGTTTTATACAAGGTCCCACGAGTTGGACTCGGCAACAATTTGACAAACCCAAATGGGGATTCAACTTTTGTTGTTGAGGGAAACATAACACAACAATCAACAACAACAAAGCATATTAAAAATACAAAAGTCATTTGAATCAAGAATTCCCGCTCAATATGTAATCCATAAAAAAGTAGGTTGTACAACTTAGACATAACTTCATGTAAATACTAGGTAACTTTAAYTTGTGTAATGAAATAAAAGTTGAATAATAAACAATAAATTATTTTTAGAGTCCAAGAATTATATAGCGAATAGTTTAATATTCAGTTCTATGAAGTTCAAATGTCATGGATGATAGACCATGGCATAAAACGATAAATGATGATAGGTTTATAAGTGCAAAGACCTTGGCCATGTTTTGTAGTTTGTTGGATCGTTGTTCAACCAAGGCCTTCATATCAAAAAGTTGGCTTCTTTGTCTTTGCAATATGTTTTGATGTTGGATCAACCTTGTCTAGCAGAAGGATGACACCACACTTACATGCTTTTGTTTAATAGTTGCAAAGTTTAATATTATAGTGCACAATACAACATTGCTAAGTAGTTTTTGGGCYARAAGAATTTTAGTGTGTTATGCAAATTTTGGTCAGAAGAATTTTCGACAGAAGGTTTAGTGAGAAAATCATTTATGACTGGATGAAATCAGAGTGGGATGGGTTTTGGGCTATGCCCCAATCCTTAATATTCTTTGGAGGGGATGGATGGATTTCTCATTTCGAACGGAGGAGGATGTTGGTAAAATTTTGTTTAAGCTCTGGAAGTGGGACTCTTTGACACTTACACTCAGGAAATGGCCGTCAACCTTTGACTCGAGGACAAAGAGAGTGAGAATTGTCCCATTCTGGGTCAAAGTGCCAAGACTTATACTCAAGTTTTGGATGGAAGAAGTCTTTAGAGAGAGGAACTTCATTAGGGAAATATTTTGATTTGGACATGAGTTTTCATGGGTCTATAAATATGTTAATGGCAAAAATATTGGTAGGCCTTCATTTGATGGAGTATCGTGCAACAAATATTCACATTACAAAAGGGCTTAGATTCTTTATGCAACGTTGAACTACAATAGAGTTCCTTTTTAATGTATTAGATGCCACGATTATGGACATTTGGTCTTGGAGTGTTCCTTACCTTTGAGTGAAGAAAGATGGATGGTGAAAAATTAGGGTTTGGGAGGGGATAAGGGTTTGGTGCAACCAAGAGTTGAATTGACCGAACTTGTGTCAAAAAGATCCATAAGGTTTAGTAAGGCAGCGTGTAGATCCGACGTTGAAGTTAGGTCTCTTGTTGGTGGTAGGACTGGAACAAAATGAGCTTGCAAAGGAAAAGAGTTTTGAAAAGGATGATGATCAAGCTCAAACAATAACTTAGCCTTCAATGGGTGGAATTGAAGGTCATTGAGAGGTATCCCTAATGAAGAAAGGTATGTATGTAAAATATCTTGTTCCATTAAATTTGGCTTTCCAACTGGATTCAGAGAGTGGCATGGTTTCTTGGCCTAGATTAGATGCTAATGAAAATGTTTCTAAAGTCAAAGATGATGTTAGTATGTGGGGGTTGAGCAATTGGGTTTCTTCAAGGATGTCTTTGGGTTCTATTATTAGGTATAGGGATCTTAATTGTAACTAGGGTGATGTAAATGAGAAACAAATTCTCAATCAATCTGAGGATACTATGGAATCTATTGATATTGATAGAGTATCCCTCAATAGAACAAGGTATGCTTTAAGGGGTAGAAATAGTTTCGTTGGTCCTATGATTAGAGTGGTTGATGGAGGTCTTGCAAAGTATGGTGGGAGTGAATTGAAAAGCGTAGGTATGGGTAGGAAGTCTTATCTATTTATGGTACAAGTAAAGACATGCACAAAAGTATTATATGGGAAACAATCTACTTTAGTAGAGGTTCTTAGAGAAAATACCTCCTTCATGAGGGAGGGACATGATTTGCCTATCCCTAAACTGTAGAGGATTGGGTAGTTCCTCTAAAAAAATTGCCCTTAAAATATTGATTGAAGTGTAGAAACCTGAAATTGTCCTCTAAGAAACAATGGGGGGTTGAAGGAAAATTACTTTTGAGTTGAGTAAATTTCTTTCATGATGGCCTTTCTCTTATTTAGATGTTCATGGTCGTTTGTCGGGGTTAATCCTTGGGTGTATTTCCCAAGAATTTTATTGTACTAGTGCTTTATCTTGCGAATTAGATTTAGGTACCATTCTTTACTCCCAAGACTTGGGGATGGAGCTAATAGACCTAAATATACATGGGCCATATCAGGACACTATGGCGTACTAGGAGAGGGTGTTTATTATTCTGGGTGGTGATTTAAATTTTTCTTTGAGAAGATTTGAAGTCTAGGGTAAAGAAACACAAGTTAATTCTCTCTCAGATTTTTCATTTAGACGCTAGAGGAGAATGGTTTACTTGATATTGAGCTAATGAAGCTCAGTGCCACTTGGTGGAACATGAGGGTGGGAGAAGACAAAATCACAAAAAACATTGATAGGTTTTCAATATCAAAAGGATTAATTAATTACCAGTTTAGGATCAGACAATGGGTGGGATCAGGTGGTGAATCAGATCACTTTTCAATTCTTCTTGAGATGGCTCAAGCGGGGAGGAAACAATCCAATCCATTTAAGTTCAACTCCTTTTGGGTTGTTGATGAGGATTTTTTTCAAGGTAGTTCAGGAGAATTGCACTCCCTTTGATTGGACCATAGAGAATTAGCTCCAATTGAATTTGAGGAGATTTTGACAAAAAACAAGCAATCCATTGTAACATGGGCAATTGAGAAAAGGCAAAAAGAATCTAGATAACTAGTGGAGCTAGAATCATGCTTGGATGTTTTGTATTCATAGGATTTGCTAGGACCCCCAAATGAAGATTTCAAAAGGAAGCATAAGAAGAGAGATTTTGGAGAAAAGGGAGGCAACTTGGAGATTAAAGAGTAGAAGTTTATGGTTAGAAAGGGTGGACAAAAATTCAATTTTTTTGCATCAATAATGCCAGTCACGGGTAAAATGTCAACACAATTTGGAAGGTTAAGAAGTACCAATGAGGTTGTTACTAGCTTTGAAGATATTACAAAAATTGGGAGAGAACACTTTGGTGAGATTTATAAAAAAGACAAAAGGGTTAATATTGCTGAGATAGTACAAATGACCTCACATTTTATGAGTTTTGTTTTAGAAGAGGATAATGAAAGACTTATGGAAAAGGTCTCCAAAGGTGACTTGGAAGAAATTCTCTATAGTTTTAAAAAGGACAAAAGTCTTGGACTTAATGGTTGGTTGGTTGAATTTTTCATAGGATTCCAAGAAACAATTGAAGATCTTAAGCGAGTTATAGAGGATTCCAGAGTGAATGGTAGAATGTTAGCTACTTTCAATGCCACATTTATTGCTCTTATTCCAAAATCGGACAATCCATACTGCTTTGAAGAATTCAGATATATATTGTTATGCAATTGCGTATATGCAATCATTGCAAAGATTATTGCGCTGAGGGTGAAAAACATTTTCTTTGAAGCGATCTCACATGAACACCATGGCTTTCTATTTGACAAGCATATTTATGTGGCAATAGGGGTTGCTCAAGAAGTATTACACTCTATAAAAGCTAGAAAGATGAAAGCAATGGTCATTAAAATTGATTTATCAAAAGAATGTGATAGGCCTAGCTGGCTCTACCCGAGGTTAATGTTGATATATATGGGTTTTTGCACTTAGTTTGTGAATTGGGTATTAAATTGTGCTTCTACAATATCTTTCTCAATTCTAATAAATGTTGCTACTTTGAGTTTCTTTAGGTTTGGGAGAGGATGCGACAGGGGTTCCCTTTATTGCCTCTATTATTTCTTATAGTGGCTGAAGGCTTGAGTAGGGCATTGCTTGTAGCTAAGAGATTAGGAAAATTGAAGGGTATTAGAATGGTAAATTCGATCTTCTTGACTCATTTATTATTTGTGGATGACATTTTGTTGTTTTGCGACGACTTTAGAAGGGATGCCCTAAAATTCAAGGTGGTACTTGATCTATACTGCATTGCTACTGGTATGATGGTATATATAGCCAAATCTACAATTTCCTTTGCAGGTATTCATGACGAAGATGTCAATGTTTTCTTAGAGTTGTTTCCTTATCAGAGGGTAGAGTTACAAGATGGGTTGAAATATCTTAGATTCTTTATTAAACGAAATGATTAGGTCAAAAAAGATTGGGAACGGTTATTAGTCAAGGTTGAGAAAAGATTGGTAGTTTGGTGCAACTGTTCGTTGTTACGAGGAAGATTGATATTGGTTAAATAAGTTATTGAAGCTATTCCAGTATGTTGGATGACACTAGCTTTCATTCCAAGAGGTTTTCTTGACAAGCTGAGGATGATTAGTTATCATTTCTTATGGTTTGGGTGTATGGAGAAGAGGGGGATACCATTAGTGAAATGGAAAAGACTTGCAACACCAAAGGAGAAGGGTGGGTGGGGTTTGAAAAATATATGTCATTTTGCTACTAGTCTCTTAGCAAAGAATGTTTGTTGGCTTATATCAAATAAATGCCTATGGTAGTAGGTGATCGTTCAAAATTATATTTCTCCAGCTTTAGTTGGGGAATGGATAATGTCAGATTTAAAATCCTTTCACAATGGATCAATTATATAGAAAGACTTTCCACTCATAGGCCGATGGCTAGTTTGGAAAGTGGGGTATGGGCATAGGATTAGATTAGGGTAGGGTCAGATGTGGTGGGAACTTTAGATTGTTGGATGATTTGATATCTATTTTAATGGAAAAAATGTTATTATTCACTAGTTGAGGTTGCTGATGCAAACTCTACAACTGCGTGGAGACAAGAATGGAATAGTGCCAAGATGATTGGTCTGAGAGGGGAAGAGGTGGAGCAATGGAAAGGTTATTTAACAAATCTTAGAACAAGTCATGCTTGGAAAAAACATGAAGAAGATGAATTAGTTTGGTCTAGGAATGATTTGGTAGGGGTTTACACATCAAAATTGGGCTATAAGGTTTTATCTGAAGGGGAATTTGTGGAAGATTTAGTATGGTGGTGGAAGAAGTTATGGAAGTACAAATCCCTTTAAAAACAAAAAAAATCATGTGTTTGGCTCTTAATAACAAGGTACTTACTTGGGGTAATCTTCAGAAAATAAATATGGACCAAGCAAGTGTTCTTTGTGCAAGAATGCTCATGAATCTAGTTCATTTACTTGTTTATTTTTCCTCTACTAAAAAGGTTTGGAAAGAAGTCGAGGAGGTTATTTTTTAAGGCTTAATTGGGCAGGGAACTCATAGAATGTTTTTCAAGCGGGCATAGAAATGTTGTTGTAAAAATCTATATAGCTATTTCCATTATTGTAGCATTGGGACTTTGGTTGGTGAGAAATTATTGTTTGTTCGATGATAAGTTTGTACCTCCTTTATGTGAATTTTACAAACCCTAGGTGATTGTTTTCCTATGCTTCTTTATTAAATAAATCAGATCTCGAATTTACTCAATAAAAAAAATAAAAATCTAAGCATGCATCAATCACATAGATGGCTAGAAAATACAACAAAAGAATAAAATACAAAAATGAGATCCGTCCTTCAAATAATCTTATCATTAATGACTCAAAACTTACAAGGACACGTCAAAAATGAGGTTTTTTTCCTGCTGAATGAGAAAACTGCAAAATAGGTTCGAGAAAATTGCAGTACGACTTTGTCCGTATAGATTGCACAATACTGTACACACGACTATACAGATACGTACGATCTATCCATATGGATGTACATAATCCATTGCATGGATAGATCTGCAACCTGCAATCACTGTTTGGCTCCTCTTCTCACTAATGCATTGTTTTCTCCTTTCCTCGACCTCTTTCTTTGCCTTTGGACAAAACTTTCTTTGTGTACAATCAATGTATCTTTACCCTCTACCTTGAATTTCCTTTATACTTTAGTTGAAACTCTAATATACCAAAACCCTAATTTCTCGGTGAGATCAACGGTTGAGATTAGTCTAAATCACTAATGCATTAAAAATGAACTTTATTAGACTCAACAACTAATTAAAATACTTTCACTTTGTAAATAAAGTGACTTACAAAATAGATTTGAATTGGACGACTTCACATACATTTGACACAAAACCCGCGCTGAAGTTCTTAGCGAGGAAGGAATTATGCACCAATCCAAGTTTGTCCTTGAATGATTCAAACTTCCCTTTTGTTAAGGGATTCGTCAAAATATGTACAACCTTCTTATTTGTGGGTACATACTAGAGCTTCATTGCTTCTTTCTGAATCCTGTCTCGAACGAAGTGATACCTAATCTATGTGCTTACACCTGTCATGAAATACCAGATTCTCAGAGAGTTTGATACAACTCTAATTATCATAGTAAATGACTATGGGATCTTGTTGATGTTTTGTAGCAGCAGGAGGTATTCCCTCCTAGACAACTTTTCTTAGAGAGGAATATTCCAATAAGTCAAAGGAAGGCCATTGAACAATTGAAGAAGCTCCATGAAGAAATAGAAGACCCCAGAAGAGAAGTCGTTCCCATAGGAAAACAATAAATTAATATTGAAGAACCCAGAAGAGAAGTCCGTTCCACTAGAAAAATAATAAAGGAAAAATAGAATTTCCAAGAAGAGAAGTCAACCCCAGTAAAGTGATTGAACTAGTATAAATAAAGGTGATGCCTTTGCTCATTTACACACACTAAACTCATCATCTTAGCAAGAAAAAAGAGGCACAAGTCTGAGGCAACCCTAGAAGACGCTGCAACTGGGGTTCTTGGTGGTTCTTGATGGTTTCTCCTGTGCGCTACCTTCAGAAGAGTTGTGTTAGGGTTGTGAGGTGATTCAGTTGTTTACCCTTGCTAGGGTTTGACAAGAAGAAGAGATAAGTACTTGTTATCATGGTTTCTTCATTGTTGGTTTTTCTCTTGTGAATAGAGCTTGTTCATGGTTGTACTGTATTATCATAAATATTATCTCTAAGAAAAGTTGGATGGGTTTCTTCCTGAGTTTGGGGTTTTCCCAGGATAAATCTTTGTGTCTTCTTGCGCTTGTCTATCTGCTTCTAGATGTTTCTTATATTTTCAGTATACGATTGTTGAATGTTAAAAGAAGATCAAAAGACTCTGGTAAATCTATTGCTACTGAAAAATGTAAGAAAATCTAACATGGAATCAGAGCAGGTTACCTTCAGAATAGTCTAATCACTGGAAGGAAGATCATGAGAAAAACTGGAAGGCCACATTGTTGAGACTTTCCGCTGCACAGTTTTTTGTCAAGCTCGTTGAGAAATTTATTAGAGGACGTTGAGATTAATTTTTCCATAGATCATCTCGCCCTAGCCTAGCGCACCTCCTGGTGGTCTCAGATTGCAACTTGGTGAAAGTTGAAATTTCACCCCAAGTTGCAACAAATTTTTGTAAATCTCACAGAGCATTTATTGGGCTGAGTTCGGGAAAACTTTAGCATAGATCAACTCGCCTTGTCCCAACACACCTACTAGTGCTCTCAGATTGACTATTTGTCAAAGTTAAAAATTTAGGGTTTCAGGCTAGTTGACATTGTTTTGTCATTGAACCTTTTGATTCAGATTTTTTACTTCTTCTTGTTGAGATGATGTACTGTCTCAGATTAGAAGACAAATTGGATGGTGCTACAAATTTCAGAGGTATGCACTTGTATATAAGTTATATCACGAGGGTGTTTGTAGGAAATGTACACTTGGAAAAATGACATTTGTCCAAGCAATGAAAGTAGATTCAAAATGATCTTAGATCTAGTGCAGTCAGAGGAAGCCCAAGAGTTGGAGGCAGCAATGGTGATGTCTCCTACATTATACGACAACTTGAAATCAAATGGGACAGTAGAAGTTAACACTCCAGGTTCCAAGTTTGATTGATGTATCTTGATTTGCTTTATATCAAGTTTAATATTTGTTGCATCTCAAGAAAATGTTGTAGCTATGACAACAACCTTGAGAAGACTATTACTTCCAAGTACAATTGTTATGATCATTATGCAAATGCACATTTTTTAGCACTAATGATGCACTTGTTTGTAAGATGAAATCAATCTCCTCTAGGGTATGTGTTAGAATATGAATGAATGTGCTTGTTTTACCATTGAAAATATCTCTATTGTCACCCAACCATAGGCCGAAGCCACCCTCCGAGCACCTTAACCTTGATAGAGAATCACTTCGGAAGCAAACCCTAGGCTAGATAGACAAACAAAGGGTAGCACACCTTTTCCCAAGGATAGCGCACCAACAAGAGCTGATCAAATAGTCCAAACCGTAGCCAAGAGATATTCCAAGCCAAAACGTAACTGCTAGATGCAACAACTGCACCGACAACTCTCCTCAAACCTGCACACAAAACTGGGTACTACAGTGTACACAAGTGCTGCTCTGCAATTCTGAGACTGCCTACCAAAATGAAGACTAACCTCCTGTATTTATAGTAATTCTGGCTAACTGCATGGGCCAACTTCTCATTATGGGTATCTGTCTGTTCATTATATTATTATTTCTTCTGTCCGACTTCTTCTCTTGGAGGCTAATAACCTAATACAAATTATCTTCTTGAGCCGAAAAGTCTTCTAGGGTTATTAGCCAACACATTAGGGTTTCTTCTTGCTTCCTAGAGTATTCTATTCTCGTCAGGTTTACACGTGGAGGTAAATACCTCCCACAACTACCATAATATCAACACTCCCTCCTAGCTAGGGAGGTATTACAGGTAATGGTCTTGAGAACAAAACATACCATTCACCTGGTAGCATCAACATAGTCGTTTAGACTATCTCATGACTAGATCATGAGCATCATCATCACCATCAATGCCATCAATTGCATCATCTCTCAAAACCATACTCCATCTGAGTAATTAGACATGATGCTGGAAAAATCACTCACACCACAGAGTGATACAAAAGCCATTCTTCTAATCTAGAAGAGTAAATGTTCTGAACCATTTTCTGTTTGTAAAATCTCTGTTCATTGATCATCCATCTAGATAATAATCATTTTCAACACTGTTGATAGCCTTCAAGTCAATTGGAACAATATCATTCAATAGAACACACCTGTGTCTATCCATAGTAGTACACAACTACAATCTAGTGGTACACTACCACACCAAGTAGAAAACAAGTACTTGATCAGTAACGTATAGTCACGAACAATGGAACACATCCACCATAGTAGTATGCATCTATTGTCATATAGTATTCATAACAATCATCTGATATCAACCTGCATAGAAACAATGTTATGATATAAACTGAATCATCTGGGCCAATATTTCACTCACATCTGTGAGATCTAAAAGAATATCTTCCCTCAGAGTAGAACATCAACGATGGGATATCTGCCTTATTCTTCTCAAACAAGGAAGAATGATTGTTCTGATTTCTGAACCTGGACCATTCCTCACCCTGGGCCATTCCTATGACACTAAACAAAGTGTAACCTAGAGAGAATGAATCTTCCCTAAGGAATGCATGTCCCTGATTGCTGAGTCTAGACCATTCCCCACCTTGGGCCATTCCTCCGGCACTAAACAAAGTGCAACTTGGAGAGAATGAATACACCCTAAGGAATGACTGTTCGGACCATTTCCTCTTTTAACCATAAGAGGAAAAGACTGTCCTGTACCAACCTCCAAAACATACCATTCCTCATGTTAACCACAATGAGAAATCACTGTCTGGCGAGGCAGGCCAGTCTTCTTGAGTAACCCTCAAGAAGAGAGATTTCCCTAGACCACTCCCCATGTTAACCACAATGGGAAGTCACTGTCTATGGTACATCAACAATA
>SNQJ01S0081106.1:26608-48745 GCA_010110895.2 Picea sitchensis | reverse complement strand
CTTCATGTCACATAGCTCATTCTTCAGACTCATTACTTGTCCAATGTTTCTGACTGAGAAGAGGTTTGTTAGTGCATCGTACATCTTCTTCGATGAGTCAAGATGGGAGATGTAGGGTATCAAGTGTTCTTTTTTAGATTCCACTATGATACTCATGGAATTGATGTCACTGTCTTTGAACTTCTCCACAACTGCANGAGGTCAATCCTTTTCTTCCATGCTCTGATGTTAGAATCTCCATCTAACTTGTTTTCTGACTTCATAGAGTAAGTCATGGCTGCTTTGACTTGGTCAACCCTAGATTTGACCAGAAACTCAAACTTGACGTCTTAGCTTGCTGAGACTACTAGGAGGTGCGCTAGGCTAGGGCACACTAGTATACACAGAAATTAGGTCAATCCCTTCACTTAAGGTGCCTCAATGAGAGGATTAGGGTTTCTTCAACTGCACCTTCTAGTAACCCCAGTGACAATGCTTTGGTAATTGCTCCTGCTAGAAACCCTAGTGACAATTCTTCAACGAGCTTAGTATCCTTATGGATATGCTCCCTTCCAGTGGTTAGACTAAATGAAGGAGGGGTGGGGCCATAACCTGTTAGAATATAATGGATGTGCTCATTTTACCATCGACAATATCACTATTGTCACCCAACCATAGGCCAAAGCCACCCTTCGAGCACATTAACCTTGACAGAGAATCACTTTGGAAACAAACCCTAGGCTAGATAGCCAAACAAAGGGTAGCACACCTTTCCCCAAGGATAGTGCACCAAACAAGAGCTGATCAGATAGTCCAAACCATAACCAAGAGATAGTCCAAGCCAAAATGCAATTTGCTAGCTGCAACAACAACTCTCCTCCAAACTTGCGCACAAAATTGAGCAACTGTAGTGCACACAAGTGCTTCTCTGCAATTCTGAGAATGCCTACCAGAATGAAGACTGTCCTCTTGTATTTATACTAATTCTGGCTAACTGCCTGGGCCGACTTCTCATTCTGGGTGTCTATTTACTTAGTATATAATATTTCTTTTGGATGACTTCTTCTCTTGTAGGCTAATAACCTAATATCAATTATCCTCTTGAGTCGACTTGTCTTCTAGGGTTATTAGCCAACTCATTAGGGTTTCTTCTTGCTTCCCGTAATATTCTATTCTCGTCAGGTTTACACGTCGAGGTAAATACCTCCCGCAACTACCATAATATTAACAACTATTAACATAAGTAGCAGCTGCAAGATAAGATGAAATTAGAATCAAACTTGAAGAAACATGGAAGAAGTAAAAACATAAAGAAGTCAACAATCAAAAGGAAATTAGAAAAAGACTTGTGACACTTTGCAGAAGGAAATAAGGATGCAGACAAAAGCGTGGAATCTCCTAGATGGAGGGAGTTGATTATATAATTCCAAAATAAGAGAATGCATTCATGCATGAAGAAAGTATTAATATGGAGATAATCCTAAATAATATGATCCATTAAGGATTATGAAGTATCTATCCATGTTCCCATAAATGGTAGAAGCCATGAAAAGAAACACGTGTTCAGTGTGACTTTAGAAGAAGTCTTCTTCGAAAAGAAGCCTTAAAGTATCCTTGGTTGTCCATCCACATCCATGATCCTATGATGAAAGGAATAAGTCAGAATCTTCAGGGCATGGAATCTATAGAAAACTCCATGGACCCAAGAGCTAAAGAGAAACATGAGGAATACCATGAAGATTGCAAGAGAGAAAGAAAATCCAGGAAAACTGGTCATTATATCGAGAATCACAAGACTACCAGCTTGGTTTGAACCCACTAGAAGCAATCAAGCAAAAAAAATGGAAGTTGTGATGAAGAATAGTGTGTGAAAGACTTATGAATGGAAGAATCGTGAGATTCAGAACTAGAGGTTCTCCCAGATGGAGGGAGAAGACTATGATGATAGCTTGTTCCAGTATCCAGACATACCTCTACCTGACCCATTATATCTTCTGCAATATCCATGGGTTGGAGTTTAGATCAGATGAATGAAAAGACTTTTCTCCAGAGTAATTGAACAAGAATCATATGTAGAGAAACCTCAAGGTTTTGAGGTATACCAGAAAGAGACCCTTGTATGCAGATGGAAGAATATCTTGTATGGATTCAAACAACTTGGTGCAAAGCCTCTCATGCACAATAAAAGCGTGGTGAAAAATTTCTATGACAGAGATCAAAATGGTTACTCAGAAGCTCAGGGTGATGAATTTCTAATCCATGAAAAACTCTCATGATGACAAAAGAATTGCTACTTGGATATGTTTCAGTTTGAGCCTTGCCACGATGTCATGAGCTAGCAAGAAAAAAAAGTGCTAAATTCAACGATGATATATTGTAATGATCAAGAGATATATGAAGCCTTCAAAGAAAACAATTTTTTGAGACAAACCGAAGTACATTGAGATCAAGCATTACATTCTCCTAGATGAAGTCCATAAAAGAGAAGTGGTTCTCCAATATATATCTCCACAAATGAGTAGATATAAGATATTTTGGTAAAGCCTTTGTCCAAGATGGAAAAAGTTTGTGTACTCAAGAAACAAGATGGAGCGTGTGGAGACGACTTCCTTATTGAAAAAGGAAGAGATTACTCCCAGGTTGGGAGGAAGCACTAATGTGTTATAGATTTATGAACAATTATTTTTTATTTCAAAAAATAGTCCAGGATGAGAAGTTCCTTTCCATTTCGGAAAGTGGCTTGAGATTTCTGACAGACAGGCATTTTCTAGTTCGGAAAATGGTCCATATCAGAGGGTCATTTTCGTAATGAAAATGGTTCGATATATTGTTGATGTACCATAGACAACGATTCCCCTTGTTTTCATTGTGGGGGAATGGTCTAGGACAATATTTATTCTTGGCAGTCACTCTCAATAGTGGTCAAGTAGAATGGTTCGCGTCACCGGGAATTCATTCTTTCGAAGTTCACAGTTGTGAGAATTTTCGAAGGATGGTATGTTTTGGAGGTTGGTGTAGGACAATCATTTCCTTAGGAAATGGTCCAGATAGTCATTCCCTAGGGTAGAGTCATTCTCTCTAGGTTGCACTTTGTTTAGTGCCGGAGGAATGGACCAATTAGGTGAATGGTCCAGGTTCAATAATCAAGGACAAGCATTCCCTAGGGAAGACTCATTCTCTCCAAGTTACACTTTGTTTAGTGCTGGAGGAATCACCCAGTTAGGTGAATGGCCCAGGCTCAGAAATCATGACAGTTTTTCTTCTATGCTTGAGAAGAATAGTACAGATAGCTCATGACTGATGTTTTACTTTCTGAGGGAAGATGCTCTTCCAGATCTCACAGATGTGAGTGGAAGAATGGACCTTATGACTCAATTTATATCATGATATTGTTTTCTGTGCAGGTTGATATCGGATGGTATGATCATTATGGAGACTGTATATCTCTAGACAATAGATGTATGATACTGTGGTGGATGTGTTCCACTGGTTGTGACTATGTGTCACTGATTAAGTAGTCATGTACTACTTGGTGTGGTTGTGTACTACTGGATAGTAGTTATGTACTACTATGGATAGACACAGTTGTGTTCTATTGAACGCCATTGTTCTGATTTCCATGTAGACTATTAGTAGCGTTGAAAATGATTATAAATTATATGGATAGTCAGTGTGCTTGTGGACAGACATTCTCTGGGAAGAGAATGGTCCAGTTAGAACAGATTGCTAGTGGGAAGGTATTCTCTCTATGGAGAATGGTCCAGGTTGACAGTTTGTTGACATGACATGGACTAATATTTTTCCTAAGGCACAGTTTGTGGCCCGATTAGGAAAATGGTTCATGACCGATATTTTCTAAGGAATATAAGTTGAGACAGATCTCTATGGTACATATGAATCGATTAGAAAATAATCCTAGATTGGCATTCCTATAGGAATGGTCTCAGTGGTCCATGGTGTATCTTTTAACTCTGCTGGGACAATCATTCTTCTAGGATGTACGTACGGATTAGAAAAATGGTCCTTATATCACTCTATGGAGTGAGTGACTTATTCAACATCATGCTTGATTACTCATATGGAGTATGGATTCTAGAGATGATGTAGTTGATGCTATCATATGATAGTGATAATGGTGCTCGTGATCTAATCATGATATAGCCTGTATGACTATGATGATTCTACCAGTTGAATGGTATGTTTGTGCTCAAGACCATTTCCTTCAATACCTCCCTAGCTAGGAGGGAGTGTTGACATTATGGTAGCTGTGGGAGGTATTTACTTCCACATGTAACCCTGACAAGAATATAATATTCCGGGAAGCAAGAAGAAACCCTAAAGCATTGAGCATAACCCTAGAAGACAATTTGACTCAAGGAAATATTTAATATTAAGTATTTAGCCTCCAGAATGAGAAGTCAACCCAGATAGCTCAGGAAAAACAATATAAATACAGGTAGCCAGATCTCATTTGGCACACACAACTCGAAATTTCAGCAGTGAAGAAGTGCGCACTGCAGAAACCAGGTAAGTGCACATGTCTGGGGAGCAGCTGCAGCTGCAACTACTGCAATATGTATTCTTGGTTTAGGCTCAGACTTTATATTGGTTATGGTTTGGACTTTCTGCCTTGTATTCTATCTCTGGAGAGAGAGAGAGGTACGCTACATTTATTGGCTATTAGGCCTAGGGTTTGCTTCCAGAATCATTCTCTGTCAAGGTTAATGTGCTCGAGGGGATTCGACCCATATTTGGGTGACAATATTGTTATATTGTCTATGTTTAAATGAACACATATATCATTTCTAACATGTTTCAACACTTACAAACTTCACAAATAGATGAACCAACACTTATAGTAACATCTTGACAAAATCACCAAAAGATAACTGACTTTCCTTCTTGTTGTAGTAGATTTATGACAACTTTAACACAATATTTGTAGCAACCTTATATCAACAAGGAACAACAAAAGACTTCAACAAGAATAGAGTGCTTGTATCAACAATTTACTTCAAAAACTAGCTGCCATATACTAGTAGAAGACTCCAACAACTAGCAGCCATATACCAATAGAATATTCCAGTAGATATCGATCATATACCAACAAAAGACTTCAGCAAATATATTCCTTTCCTCAACATAAGACTCCAACAAAACAAAGGTATATAAATGTTAAGTGAATGCCCCTTTTTATAGGTTGGTTTGGCTTCCCTAAGCAACCCCCTAAGAATGTATGACCATTGTATAACAACTGTCATACTTGACCTCCTTTGGCTATCAAGAGCCACCTCCTAAAGCTCCCAAGAGCCACCTCCTAAAGCTCCCAAGAGCCACCTCCTAATGCTCCCAAAGGTCACTTCCTTTGTCTCTTCTAGAGGATGCCCTGAATTTTTGTCTTAGGTTTGTATGACAGTTGTATAACACCTGTCATACCACCACCCTAACCAACCCCCCTAAGCTGGCCACTCCAACCACCCTAAGCATCCCTCCTAAGAAGCCTCCCTAAGCTAACCACTACAACAACCCTAAGAAACCCTCTTAGAGGTGCTATGAGGTTGACACATGGCATATGATTATATTGGCATAAGGTTAACACTTGTCATGTGTTTGATGCTTGAAATAAAGTTAACACTATATCAAAACTTTATTTACATGGTTAGTTACAATAGGGAAAATAACTTCCAAAGATATGTAATTCAATAAAGCAAGGTTATACAGACTCTAATTGGGAGGGAAGTGCAGTGGACATGAAAAACACATCAGGATGTTGCTTTAGTTTGGGATCATGTATGATCTCATGGTTGAGTAGAAAATAATCATCAGTGGCACTTAGTACAACAACAAAATAATATATAGCAACTAGTGTTGCAAGCCTTGAAGCAGTGTGGCTTCGAAAGTTGCTTGCAAGTTTATTTGATTTAGATTTGGAGCCAAATTTGATATATTGTGATAATAAAAGTTGTGTGAATATTTCATAGAATCTAGACTTTCATGACAAGTCAAAGCATATAGAGATAAAATACCATTTCATCCGAGACATGGTGCAAAAAGGAGCAATGGAACTCTGGTACATATCCATAGATTAGTAGATAGAAAACATTCTCACCAATCCTCTCTCTAGAGTGAAGTATGAGTACTTTAGAGACAAGCTTGGCATAATGCAGAATGTCCACCCTCATTGAAAGGGAGTTGTCATGTTTTCTCCTACAACAGGAAGACAATCTCCCTTTGGCCAAGGGATTCCTAGATCAGTCATGCGAGGTGACTAAGGGAGTAATTAGTATCCTGGTACAAGTCTTGCCTAAACCATGTAAAGTGGCTAGGTGTGATTGGGACTTGTAGCGTGGTATTTCCTATGCCATGTGAAGTGGCTAGGCGTTATTGGGACCATGACGTAGCCTTTCCTAAGACATGTGAAGTGGATAGGTGTGAATGAGGCTATTGTGGTAGTATTTCCCATACCTTGTGAAATGGATGGGTGTGACCGAGACTACTAGTAGAGGAGAAACATCAAAGATACTTGTAGCCTAGTCTTGAGACTATGGTGGTAGTATTTATCATACCATGTGAAGTGGATGGGTGTGATTGGGACTACTAGAGGATAAAAACATAGAAGAATACCTCCCTTTCTAAGAGGGATTGTTGATGTTTTGTAGCAGTGGGAGGTATTCCCTCCTGGACAACTTTTCTTAGAGAGAAAGATTCCAAGAATTCAAAGGAAGACCATTGAACAATTGAAGAAGCCCCCAAAAGAAACATAAGACCCGATAAGAGAATTCATCCCCACATGAACAAAATAAAGTAATATTGAAGACCCCAAAAGAGAAGTCGACCCCACTGGAAAAATAATAAAGGAAAAAATAGAATTTCCAGAAAGAGAAGTCGACCCCGGTAAAGTTATTAAACTAGTATAAATAAAGGTGACGCCTTTGCTCATTTACACACACTAAGTTCATCATATCAACAAGAAAAAGGAGGCACAAGTCTGAGGAAAACCTAGGATATGTTGCAACTGGGGTTATTGGTGGTTCTTGAGGGTTTCTCTTGTGTGCTACCTCTAGAAGAGTTGCGCTAGGGTTGTGAGGTGACTCTGTTGTCTTGCTCGCTAGGGTTTGACAAGAAGAAGAGATGAGTACTTGTTATTAGGGTTTCTTCATTGTTTTTTTTTCTCTTGTGAATAGATCTTGTTCATGGTTGTACTCTATTATCATAAATATTTTCTCTAAGAAAAGTTGGCTAGGTTTTTCCCCGAGTTTCGGGTTTTCCTAGGATAAATATTTGTGTCTTCTTATGCTTGTCTATCTGCTTCTAGATCCTTCTTATATTTCCAATATATGGTTGTTAAATGTTAAAAGGAGATAAAAATACTCTAGTAAATCTATTTCTACTGAAAATGTAAGAAAAATTAACATGGAATGAGAGCAGGTTACCTTCAGAACATTCTAATCACTGGAAGGAAGACCGTGAGAAAAACTGGAAGGCCACATTATTGAGATTTGTCGCTGCATAGTTTTTTGTCAAGATCGTTGAGAAATTTATTGGAGGACACTGAGATTAATTTTTCCATAGATCAACTCACCCTAGCGTAGCGCACCTCCTGGTGGTCTCAGATTGCAACTTGGTGAAAGTTGAAATTTAACCCCAAAACGACAACTGAAACAACTTTTTGTAAACCTCGTTGAGCATTTATTGGGATGAGTTGGGGAGAACTTAAGCATATATAAAATTGCCTTGTCTTAGAAAACCTAATACTTCTCTCAGATTGACTATCCATCAAAGTTGAAATTTTAGGGTTTCAGTCTTGTTGACATTTTTTTTGTCGTTGAACCTTCTGATTCATATTTTTGACTTCTTCTTGTTGAGATGATGTACTATGTCATATTATAAGATAAGCTAGATGGCACTACAAATTTCATATGTATGCACTTGTATATAAGTTATATCATAGGGTGTTTGTATGAGATGTAAAGTTGGCAAACAAACATTTGTCCAAGCAGTGAATGTAGATCCAAAAGGATCTTAGATCTAGTGCACTCAGAGGTAGCCCAAGTATTGGAGGTAGTAGTGGTGATGTATCCTACAATATATGACAACTTGAAATCAAATGGGACAATAAAAATTAAGACTCGAGGTTCCAAGTTTGATTGGTGTATCCTGATTTTTTTTATATCAGGTTTAATATTTGTTGCATCTCAAGAAAATGTTGTAGCTATGACAACAAACTTTAGAGGCCTATTACTTCCAAGTATTGTTTTTATGATCGCTATATAAATGCTCACTGTTTAGTACTAATAATGCACTTTTTGCAAGATGAAATTAATCTCCTCTAGGAGATGTTCTTGTTTTGTCTTTTCCCTGGGCAGGTTACCTTTTAAATTCCATGGAGGTTACCATGGACATGTTCTTGTTTTGTTCTTTTTCCGGGCAGGTTACCATGGAGGAATGATTGGTAACAACACTGGATAAGTGTTGTTCTTGTTTTTGTCTCTTATTCTTGTTCTTATTCCAGGAAGTTCATAGGTGATAGCTCTAAGAGGGAGCTATAGTAATGATTGTTTTTGTCCTTTTTCTTGTTCTTGTTATTGTTCTGGACAGGTCACATGTGATAGCTACGAGAGGGAGCTATAGTGATGGTTACACATGGAAAAAAATTATATGGTCTCTAGTTTGAGACATAGAGTAGACTGTCCAAACAAGGAGTTGTGTACATGATAGTATACACCCATGTACCGAAGAAAAAAAGGATGAAGCTAGAACCTTCTAGAAAGAAGGGTACTTTTATGGGATACATAGTTTCTCATATGGAGATTGATAATGAGGAGAAAGAGGCTCCGAAGGATGACCATACAGTTCCCTCTATTCTAGTTTATCATCCTTCAGACCATCACAAGGAGAGCCAACGAAACCAATGGATATACCTAGAGATGTTGAAGTGACCAGGAAGAGGCCAACATGGCCTCGTGACACTTTGCAGGATGTAGTGAGGCATACAACTCCACATGATACTTTTAGGGAGAAAAAATGACCTCAAAGATTCTTGAATTATATGGAATTGCTGAGCCACATCATGAGAATGAGCATATGGCTCCACTAGTAGTGAGGCAGGTGGCCCAACCAAGTACCAACTTAGAGGGAGATAAAGTTTAGAGGGAGTCAACCCTCAGCATCCAGTAGGGAGGAGAAACCTCCAATGACAT
Source organism: Picea sitchensis (assembly GCA_010110895.2). Taxonomy (NCBI): domain Eukaryota; kingdom Viridiplantae; phylum Streptophyta; class Pinopsida; order Pinales; family Pinaceae; genus Picea; species Picea sitchensis. The sequence continues at coordinate 39,566 of SNQJ01S0081106.1, read as the reverse complement.
TTCATAGGAGATTATACTCCAAAGGAAATTAGTAGGTACAGAGAGGAGCAAGACGATCCAAAGGATGAAATGATGATTGAATCTACTCTAGAAGAACATATCCCAGAATATTAGAATGAGATAGTAGAGCCAGATATACCGATAGATCCACCCAAAGAGGTTACAGTTACCAAGAAGAGACCAACTTGGCTATGGAACACTTTGCAGGAAGCATAAAAACATGCAGCTCCCAGTGTCTCCTTCAGAGAGAGCAAGACAACATGCAAGTTTTCCAATTATGTGGCATTGAAGAGTAAGATAATTGATTCAAAACCTTCCACTTATGAGGAAGCTGCAAAGAAGCACGTGTGGAAGGATTCTATGATGGAAGAGTACCAATCCATCATGAAGAATGATCTGTGTGAAGTGGTTCTGAGACCAGAAGGGAAGTCAATAATGACTTCCAAGTGTATCTACAAGATCAATCATGTTGTAGATGGAAACATAGAGAAGTAAAAAGATAGATTTGTGGTTGGATGATTCTCCCAGAAAGAGGAAGAATATTATGATGGGACATTTTCTCAAGTATCCAGGTACAATTCTATTAGATCTATTATTTATATTGCTTCTTTTATGGGCTGGAAATTACACCAGATGGATGTAAATACTACTTTCTTGAATGGTGCAATTGAATAAGTGTTCAAGATCAACCACACGATTTTGTAATCTATGGGAAGGATTCCCATGTTTGTAAATTGAAGAAATTTTTGTACAGGCTTAAGTAGACACCCATGGTATTGTATGCAACAATAGAAAATTATTTGAGGAGCTTGGGGTTTACCAAGAGCGATGTAGATCCCAACCTTTAATACAAGGTTGGCGATGATTGTCTCTTGATATAGGTACTATATGTGGATGACCTATTTCCTACAGGGGATGAGAAGCTCATAGATCGGTGCAAGAGGGAGATCAATTCAGAGTTAGAAATGAAGGATCTGGGGTCGATGCACTATTTCTTGGGATAAGAGATGTGGAAGATACCAGATGAGATCTTCCTTAGCCAAGGAAATTATATAGTTGAGATCCTGCAAAGATTCAAGATGATGGACTGCAAGTCTATAAGCACACCTATGGTTACGAATCTTAATCTCTTGAGTGGTTCTTCTTCAGATTTGTTTTATCCCACGATATATAGAAAATTGATCAAATCCTTGATGTACCTGGTTAACAAGAGGATGTATATATTCTTTGCAGTGAACACATTGAGTCAGTACATGTTTGAGTCTAGACATGTACATTTGGTAGCAGTAAAGAATGTATTGAGGTACCTGGATGGTATGGTTGGATATGGACTCAGATATGTCTCGGATGGTGAAGTAAAGCTACAAGGTTATACAATCTCTAATTGGGAGGGGAGTGCAGTGGACAGGAAAAACACATCAGGATGTTGCTTCAGTTTGGGATCATGTATGATCTCATGGTTGAGTAGAAAACAATCGTTAGTGGAACTCAATACAACAAAGGAATAATATATAGCAACTGTTGTTGCAATCCATGAAGCAGTGTGGCTTCAAAAGTTGCTTGCATGGTTATTTGATCTAGAGTTGGAGACAACTTTGATATATTGTGATAATCAAAGTTGTGTGAAGCTTTCATAGAATATATACTTTCATGACAAGTCAAAGTATATAGAGATAAAATACCATTTCATCCGAGACATGGTGCATAAAGGAGCAGTGGAACTCCAGTACATATCGACAAATGAGTAGATAATAGACATTCTCACCAAGCCTCTCTCTAGAATGAAGTATGAGTACTTCAGAGACAAGCTTGGCGTGATGCAGAATGTCTACCCTCATTGAAAGGGAGTTGTCATGTTTTCTCTTACAATGGGAATATAATCTCCCTTTGGCCAGGGGATTCCCAAATCAGTCATGTGAGGTAACTAGGGGAGTGATGAGTATCCCGATACAAGTCTTTCCTAAGCCATGTGAATTGGCTAGGTGTGATTGAGACTTGTAGCATGGTATTTCCTACACCATGTGAAGTGGCTAGGTGTGATTGGGACCATGGAGTTTCCTTTCCTAAGCCATGTGAAGTGGCTAGGTGTGAATGAGGATATGGAGGTAGTCTTTCCCATATCTTGTGAAATGGATGGGTGTGATCGAGACTGCTAGTAGAGGAGAAACAACATAGATACTTGTAGTGTAGTCTTGCGACTATGATCGTATTACTTCCCATACTATGTGAAGTGGATGGGTGTGATTGAGAGTCAAGACTACTAGAGGAGAACATCATATAAGAATACCTCCCTCTCTAAGAGGGATTGTTGATGTTTTGTAGCAGGGGGAGGTATTCCATCCTGGAAAACTTTTCTTAGAGAGGAATATTCCAAGAAGTCAAAGGAAGACCATTGAACAATTGTAGAAGCCCCAGAAAGGAACATAAGACCCCATAAGAGAAGTTGGCCCCACTGGAAAAATAATAAAGGAAAAATAGAATATCCAGGAAGAGAATTCGACCCTAGTAAATTTATTGAACTAGTATAGATAAAGGTGACACCTTTGCTAATTTACACACACTAAACTCATCATATCAACAAGAAAAAGGACGCACAAGTCTGAGGAAATCCTAGGAGACATGAAAACTGGGGTTATTGGTGGTTCTTCATGGTTTATCTTATGGGCTACCTCTATAAGAGTTGTGCTAGGGTTGTGAGGTGACTCCGTTGTCTTCCTCGCTAGGGTTTGATAAGAAGAAGAGATAAGTACTTGAAGTGACCAGGAAGAGGCCAACATGGCCTCATGACACTTTGTAGGATGTAGTGAGGCTTATAGGTCCTCGTGATAGTTTAAGGGAGAGAAAATGACCTCAGAGATTCTCAATTTATATGGAATTGTTGAGCCACATCATGAGAAGGAGAAGATGGCTCCACTAATGGTGAGGCAGGTGTCCCCACCAAGTACCAACTCAGAGGGATCTAGAGTTCATATGGAGTCATCCCTCAGGATCCAATAGGGAGGAGAAGCCTCCCAGGACAGTTCATAGGAGATAAGACTCTAGAGGAAATTAGCAGATGCAGAGAGGAGAAAGAGGCTCCAAAGGATGCAATGATGATTGAATATACTCTAGAAGAACATATCCCAGAAGATCAAAATGAGATAGTAGAGCCAGATATACCGATAGAACCACCCAAAGAGGTTACATTTACCAAGAAGAGACCAACATGGCCCCAAAACACTTTGTAGGAAGTAGAAAAACATGCAGCTCCCAATGGATCGTTCAGAGAGAGCAAGAGACCACACAAGTTTTCCATCTATGTGGCATTGATAAGTAAGATCATTGATTCAAAACCTTCCACTTATGAGGAATCTGCAAAGAAGCAAGTTTGGAAGGATGCTATGATGGAAGAGTACGAATCCATCATGAAGAATGATTTGTAGGAAGTGGTTTTGAGACCAAAAGGGAAGTCGATAGTGACTTCCAAGTGGATCTACAAGATCAAGCATGTTGCAGATGGTAGCATAGAGAAGTAAAAATCTATATTTGTGGCTAGAGGATTCTCCTAGAAAGAGGGAGAAGATTATGATGAGACATTTTCTCCAGTAGCCAGGTACACTTCGATTAGATCTATTATTTCTATTTATTTTGTTATGGGATGGAAAATACACTAGATGGATGTAAATACTTCTTTCTTGAATGGTGTAATTGAATAAGTGTACATAGAGCATCCACAAGGTTTTGTAATCTATGGGAGGGAGTCCCATGTTTGTAATTGAATAAAGATTTTTACGAGATTAAGCAGGCACCCAAGGCATGGTATGCTAGAATATACAGTTATTTGATGAGCTTGGGGTTTACCAAGAGCAATGCAGATCCCAAACTTTACTATAAGGTTAAATATGGTTGTCCGTCGATATTGGTACTATATGTGGCTGACTTGTTTTCTATAGGGGATAAGAAGTTGATAGAAGGGTGCAAGAGGGAGCTCACTTCAGAGTTTGAAATGAAGTATCTGGGGTTGATGCACTATTTATTGGGATTAGAGATGTGGAAGAGACCATATGAGATCTTCCTTATTCAAGGAAAGTGCACAATTGAGATGCTGCAAAGATTCAAGATGATGGACTACAAGTCCATGAGCACACTTATGGTTATAAATTTGAAGCTCTTGTGTGATTCTTCTTCATATTTGGTTTATCCCATGATGCACAGAGAATTGATTTGATCCTAGATGTACGTGGTTAAAAACAAACTGGATATATGCTTTTCATTGAACACTTTGAGTCATTACATGGTTGAGCCTAGACATGTAAATTTGGTAGAAGAAAAGCATGTATTGAGGTACCTGCATGGTATGATTGGATATGGATTGAGATATGTCTCGGATGGTGAAGTAAAGTTGCAAGTTTATATAGACTCTGATTGGGTGGGAAGTGCAGTGGACAAGAAAATCACATCAGGATGTTTCTTTAGTTTGGGATAAGGTATGATCTCATGGTTGAGCAGAAAACAATTGTCCGTGGTACTCAGTACAACATATGCATAATATATAGAAACCAATGTTGCAAGTCGTGAAACATTGTGGCTTCAAAAGTTGCTTGCATGGTTATTTGATCTAGGGTTTGAGCCAACTTTGATTTATTATGATAATCAAAGTTGTGTGAAGCTTTCAAAGAATCCAGTCTTTCACAAAAAGTCAAAGAATATATAGATCAAAAACCATTTCATCTGAGACATGGTGTAGAAAGGAGCAGTGGAACTCCAATACATATCCATAGAGTATAAGATAACAAACATTTTCACCAAGCCTTTGTCTAGAGTGAAGTATGAGTACTTCAGATACAAGCTTGGCGTGATGCAGAATGTCCACCCTTGTTGAAAGGGAGTTGTGATGTTTTCTCCTATACTGGGAAGATACTCTCCCTTTGGCCAAGGGATTCCCAGATGAGTCATGTGAGGTGACTGAGGTAGTAATGAGTATCCTAGTACAAGTGTTTCCTAATCCATGTGAAGTGGCTAGGTGTGATTGGGACTTGTAGCGTGGTCTTACCTACACCATGGGAAGTGGCTAGGTGTGATTGGGACCATGGTGTAGCCTTTCCTAAGCCATGTGAAGTGGCTATGTGTGAATGAGGATATGGTGGTAGTCTTACGCATACCATGTGAAGTGGATGGGTGTGATTGGAACTACTAGTATAGGGAAACATCATAGATACTTGTAGATTAGTCTTGAGACTATGGTAGTAGTATTTTCCATACCATATGAAGTGGATGGGTGTGATTGATACTACTAGAGGAGAAAATCATAGAACAATAGCTCCCTCTCTAAGAGGGAATGCTGATATTTTGTAGCAGCAGGAGGTATTCCCTCCTAGACAAATTTTCTTAGAGAGGAAGATTCCAAGAAGTCAAAGGAAGACCATTGAACAATTGAATAATCCTTAGGAAGAAATAGAAGACCCCTGAAGAGAAGTTGGCCCCACAAGAAAAAAATAAATTAATATTGAAGACCCTAGAAGAGAAGTCAGCCCCACAGGAAAATAATAAAGTAATATTGAAGACCCCAGAAGAGAAGTCGACCCCACTTGAAAAATAATAAAGGAAAAATAGAATTTCCAGGAAGAGAAGTCGGCCCCAACAAAGTGATTGAACTGGTATAAATAAAGGTGATTCCTTTGCTCATTTACACACACTAAACTCATCATCTCAGCAAGAAAAAGGAGTTGCAAGTCTGAGGCAACCCTAGGAGACACTGCAACTGGGGTTCTTGGTGGGTCTTGATGGTTTCTCTTGTGTGCCACCTCTAGAAGAGTTGCGCTAGGGTTGTGAGGTGAATCATTTGCCTACCCTTTCTATGTTTTGACTAGAAGAAGATATAAGTACTTGTTATCAGGGTTTCTTCATTGTCAGTTTTTCTCTTGTGAATAGAGCTTGTTCATGGTTGTATTGTATTATCAGAAATATTCTATCTGAGAAAAGTTGGTTGGGTTTTCCCCCGAGTTTGGAGTTTTCCCTTGATAAATATTTGTGTCTTATTGTGCTTGTATATCTGCCTCTAGATCCTTCTTATATTTCCAGTATATTATTGTTGAATGTTAAAAGAAGATCAAAATACTCTGGTAAATCTATTGCTTCTGAAAATGTAAGAAGATATAATAGATCCAACTCCTGATAAAATAATCGTGCTAGTAACTTGTGAATCCATTTGGCTTCACAACTAGCGGTACTAGCTGCCATTTCTCTATTGAGTTAAGTGACACTGAAGTATTCTTCCCGTTGAATCAATATATTATTGTTGATACCAAGCTAAAGAAGCATCCCGAGGTGCTCTTCCTGTATGTTGCATTTCCTTCCCAATATGAGTTTGTATATTCCCGCAACCTCACGTCACCATATCCAAAATATATCAGTCGATACTCCACTATGCCTCTCAAGTATCTGAGCACATGTTTTGCTGCTACCCAATGCTCCTGCCTCAGCTCCACCATGAACTGGCTCAAGGTGTTCACTGCAAAACATATATCTTTCCTAGTGTTGACCATATACATCAAGGAACCTAACAACTTCCTATACAATGTGTGATCTACCATATTTGAATCTGAAGTAGTGGCCTTCATATTAGTGATCATAGGCATGGTCATGGGTCTGCAATCCTCCATTCAAAATCTCTTCAGGATATCAACTACATATTTACCTTGCCCAAGGAAAATCTCCTTTGGTATTTGCCAAACCTCCAACCCCAAGAAGTAATGCATTATGCCAATTTTCTTCATCTTGAACTCAACTTCCATATCTTCCTTGCGCCCTGCAATGAAATTCTATGATCCTGTAAGGAACATGTCATCTACATACAACAACAAAATGAGTAGATCAACCTCAACAAATATGAAATATAAGTTGGGATTTGCTTCACTTTTGGTGAAGCCTATACTATGTAAATATCCATTGATCCTGGAATACCATGCTTTTGGTGCTTGCGTGAGTCCACACAAGGCCTTTTTCATTCTACAAACATGGGAATCCTTCCCACTGATCTCAAATCCATGAGGCTACCCTATGTACACTTCTTCCTCAACTGTCCCATTGAGGAAATCTATGGTGACTAGAGAGAAAGTCTCCTCGTAGTCCACTCCCTCTTTCTAGAATAACCCTCTCACCACAAACCTCGCTTTATACTTCTGAATACTTCCATTTGCAACATGCTTGATCTTGTAGAGCCACCTAGAACTCGCCACCGACTTCCCCTCCGATCTTGGCACAATGTATCATATAGAATTCTTCATGATGGAGGTGTACTCCTCCATCATGGCATCCCATCATATCTTATAGTCTATCTCCTTTTGATAATTGGAAGTCTAAGTATCTATAATGATACTCATCAATGCCATGTATCTTGAAAAATTATTTGGAGGTCCGTTGTCCCTGCATGTGCTCCTAGGATCCTTAATGTACTCATGAGCATCCCTCAATGTCTAAGTGAACCATCAAGGTCCCCTGACATAAATAGAAGGATCCAATGGCTCCTCCTCATCACCTAAAGTCTATTTCCCTAAACTAGAAGTCGTTGGTGACCCATGCTTATCCTTCAGAGCTTCCTGCTCCTCATCCTCTATCACTGGAATATGATCATGAGACTTCTTGGAAGTAAGTCTCGAGTCAAACTTTAAATCCCTGCTTACCACTGTCTTCCTCTATTCTAGAATGAAGAACCTATAGGACTTTGAAGTCTCACAATAACCCAAAAAAAAACCCTTCCTGCTGGATGGATCCAACTTGGTCCTCTTCTCTATAGGTACATGAATATAAGCTAGACAACCAAAAATGTGAAAATGAGTCACCTCTATTTTCACACTAGTGAATACCTCCTTTGGTGTCTTTTCCTCCAATATCCTATGTGGACACCTATTCTAGATGTATATTGTTGTGTTGCATGCTTATGCCCAAAGAAACCTCGGTAATCCCTGGTCATGAATCATGGCCTTAACATCCCCTATGATGAATCGATTCTTCTACTCTGCAACTCCATTATGTCATGGGTTGTATGAAAAAATCAACTCCCTCTTGATCCCTGCCTATTTGCAGAAAAACTCAAACTCCTTGGAGGTATACTTATCCCCATTAATCGATCTCAAAACCTTGATCTTCTTCCTTGTCTGGTTCTCAATAAGAGCTTTGAACTCCTGAAACTTGCTAAAGACTTCATCCTTGGCCTTTAGGAAGTAGATCCAAGTTTTGTGAGAGAAGTCGTCAATGAAAGAAACAGAGTGCATGCTTCATGTGATTGATGCTACTGACATTGGTCCAAAAACATCAGAATCCACCAGATCTAGGATCTCCTTAGACCCGTGCTTACTACTTGGGAAAACATCCTTGGCATGCTTTCCAAGCATGAAACCTTTGCATACACCTTGTTGCTCGATACCGAAATCCAGAAGACCTATGACTATCTCCCTCAGAATAGGAAACACCTTGTGATGCAGGTGCCCCATCCTCTTGTCCCACAACTCGCACAAGTTGTTTGTGTTATGGACTAGGGCTCGAACAGATTCACCACAAAACATGTATAAATTTGCTTCGTAACCCTGATCACCGTGCTGCGTCTAGGATATATTCCTTTGGTTTGATAATAACTTGTTGGTTATTGAACTCTACTACATAAACTTTATCCTCCATGACCGAAATTGAAAGAATTTTTTTCTTGAGACCCAGAACAAACAAAACATTGTCAAAGTCTAAAGAGTAACTTCATTGGAGTCGGAAGGGAATGGTACCAATTCTTGCTACTGGATACTTGGCATCATCACCAAGTTCAACTAGAACTCTTGAGTCCTACTCTGTTAGAATTGAAAATAACTCTTGGGATGATACCGTATGCCTAGATGCTCCACTATCCACATACCAAGCGTTCCTCAAAATCTTATTGGTAGAAAGGCAAGATACCATCGAGAAAGCCTTTTGGAAGTTGGAGGCAAACTTTCTCATTTGAGTTTCAACTGAGGTTGCTACCTGATTCTGTTGCTGCTTCCCTTTACCTTTCTTCTTGTCTGGACACTGTGATGCGTAATTCCCTTGCTTATGATATATGAATCACTCGATTTTACTCAAGTCCTTCTTCCCTATCTATGGGGATGAACCATGACCCTTTCCCTTACCCTTGTTGGGTCCTTTACCTTTTCCCTTCTTGTTTTGACTAATTAGGGCATGGTCATTGTCATGTACCTATTCGCTGCCCTTTGAATCCATATGAGTTTCCTTATTGATGCAATCACTCCATAGTCTTTCCGAGTAGGGAAGGTTTTCCCGAACACAAAATCCTTGGAAAAATGTTTCCCATCGAGGTGAGAACCAATTCAGTTCCCTGTTCACTGGCTCTCTGTCTTCAACCTTCTCCCTAAATACTACAATATGGTCATGAATTTGTGTGACCTTCATTAGGTAACCAATGACGGTGTTTAATATAGTCATCTCAATAGATCTGAAATTTTTGTGAAGTATCATCTTCATGTTAATGTTCTTGCTTTGGTAAAGGCCAACTGGGGCATTGAACATATCCTTCACTGTATTCTTATTGGATATGTGAGGGATCATATGATCCTTTATAACATCCATGATCATCTGCTTGGATTTCACTTCCTTCTTCTTGTGAGCTACAAATATTGTTGATCTATCGGCGTAACATATACATCCTTGACAATATCCCAGAGGTCATTATTTTCCAATAGAAGAGTTACCCTGACTTTCCATGATAGGAAATTCGAGGCACCATCTAATCTTCCCTCAAACCTGAGATCTACTACTTAAAATCCCAAATCTAAAAATTAGTTTTGAAACCCTGTCACTACTAGTCCTTCTTCCCTGCAGTGCATTTACCATTGCAAATCCTAGAGAATCTCAATCTAAGAAATATTCTATGATACCATGTGAATTTTCCAAACCCTAGGTGACCAATGTCCTATGTTTCTTTATTAAATAAATCAGATCTCAAATTTACTCAATAACATAAATAAAAATCTTAGCATGCATCAATCAGGCAGATGGCTGGAAAATATAGTGGAAGCATAAAACACGAAACATAAAATCTTTCCTTCAAATAAACTTATCATTAATGACTCAAAACAGACAAGGACACCTCAAAAATAAGGTGTTCTTCCTGTTGAATGAGAAAACTGCAAAATAGGTCTAAGAAACTTGCAGTACAACTTTGTCTATATGATTGTACAAGATGTATGGAACTGTCCGTACAACTGTACGAAATTCACTGTGCGGATAGATCTGCAACCTGCAATCACTATTGGGTTGCTCTTCTCACAACTGCATTATTTTCTCCTTTCCTTAGCTTCTTTCTTAGCCTTCAGACAAAATTGTCTTCATGAAGAATGAATGTGTCTTTAGCCTCTACCTTGACTTGCCTTTATACTTTAGCTTCAAAACCCTAATCTCTTGGCGAGATCAACTATTGAGATTAGTCTAAATCACTAATGCATTAAAAATACACTTTATTAGACTCAATAGCTAATTAAAAGACTTTCACTTTGTAAATAAAGTGAATTACAAAATAGATTTGGCTTGGATGATTTCACTCACATTTGACACAAAACGTGTGCGAAAGTTCTTGTCCAAGCTACAAACATCAACACTTTTTAGAGTTTGAATATTTTTTTATTCTTTAAGCAAGTTCAACAAGAAAAATCTTCAAGGAAGGTAGTAGAAGAATGTATTGATAAGTCAAAGCCTTGGATATTCTTCGATGGAGCAGCCCAAGGAGATCCACAATTATGTGGCATAGGGGGGTTTGTTCATCTTTCAGAAGTCCATTTTATCAAATTTAAAGTTGGTTCAGGTAGGGGGCAAATAAATTTGCAGAGTTTATGGAACTGAAGCTTACTTTATTCTTGGCTATTGAGAAAGGAGCTCATGAGGTATAGTTTTATGGTGATTCTCAAGTTGTAATTTAGTGGATGAATGGTGAATTCATCTATGTGAATTTCATTCTCCAACCTATTCTTGTAGTTTAAAATCTTCTTTTCAAATAATTTATTTTCATCATATTTTTAGAAAAAGGAATACTCAAGTTGAAGAGCTCTCAAAAGAAGGTCTACAATTGGACCTTGGAAAGTGGCATATATGTGAAGAGAAAGATGAACATATCTCATAATATTTTCATGCTTATTTTGATTCACTAATATGCAATGAGATTTTACTTTTTTATGATGATATATATAAGAAGAGACTATTTATTAATTTTTTTGTATCTATGGATATGGGGCATAGAATGATGACCTACAAGGTAAACATAGAACTAAACATTGATTTTACTTTTTTGTGATGATATATAGAAGAAGAGATTTTTTATTAATTTTTTTGTATCTATGGATATGGGACATAGAGTGATGACCTACAAGGTAAACATAGAACTAAACATTTTCATGTAGTTATATTTTTTTGCTTCTAATGATAAGTCTTTTTTATAAGAGGATGAATGCCAATTAGGATCTGATTCGAACAAAATAAATGGTTGTCAAGCTATTCTACAATTAATGAAGGTTGAAAAAAAGTAAACATAGAACTAAACATGTTCATGTAGTTATATTTTTTTGCTTCTAATGATAAGTCTTTTTTATAAGAGGATGAATGCCAATTAGGATCCGATTCTAACAAAAATAAATGGTTGTCAAGCTATTCTACAATTAATGAATGTTGAACAAAAGGAAAAGACAATGCAAACATTTAAAATAAATAAATTACTATTCTATAATTAATGAAGGTTGAACAAAAGGAAAAGACATTGCAAGCATTTAAAAAAAATAAATTACTATTCTACAATTAATAAAGGTTGAACAAAAGGAAAAGACAATGCAAACATTTAAAAAAAATAAATTAAATGAAAGAAAGGAAAGAAAAAAATAGAGAAAAAGAAAATGAAATACTAGATAAAAAGATGAGAAAAAGGACAAGGATGCTTGACCTTTCCATTACCCTAGTGTTGCCTATATATTTTTGTAGATTGACCCACAAAGGCTCTTTTGGAATTGCCTATATCTTCTTGTAGATAGAACTACAAAGGGTTTTTGATTGAGAGGAGAGGATAGGATGCAAAAGAGGATTGATGGTGTAAACTACTAAATGGTGTAACTTAAATTGTTGAAATGAAGTTGGTTTTCCCATTTGGATTTCCAAGATAAACATTTGTGTTAACTATGCTATGATTTTCTCTATGATTGTTTTATAATATTTGTATGAAGGAATTTCTTCTCTTAGTTGCATTTAATGAGTTATAGTGATGAATTTCAAATTGTATTTCTAATAGCTTTTACTTAGGAATTGATTTCCCTTAACATTGTGTGAATACGAACGGTCCAAAGGAACCCACCGTCCATTCCACATGAGCTCTAAGATAAATGGCTATTATGATTTGTCTGTTGCACTTGTCTAGCTACCCTCTTTTATACCTCCAAATACCTATAAACCCCAGATAGCCCACAACCCCTTCCCCTCAATACCTACAATATGTTGATTTTGTTTTTAACAATTTAAAAACCCCCTTTATGGATGAACATGACAAGATATTGGAAAACAAGGTGAAGCTCCAGTGGCCGGAATAAAGTGTTCCTCTTGGGTATTGATTGGAACAACCTTTCCTTTGTGAACTAAGGAGTAATAATCCTTGGTTGTCGGTGTATTAATGGAGATTGGGAGTTGTATAAAAAATTGTTGTAGAGAGTGTATCCATATCTCCATTGCTTTGTTATTTTAGTTAAGAGACCATTAAAGACTGTATTTATAGTATTTTGACGGGTGAGCCAATGTAATATACCCTGCATTGTGTTACAATTAAGAAGTTATTCACCCATTTGATTAAATTGTTACTACAAGTCAATGAAGAGGTTCAGTTGAGTTGAATGCACACATATTTGTGTTGGTTTCACTTTACAATATGGTGTATTTGAAGCAATTGTCCTGGATGGAAACAAAGCAT
>SNQJ01S0081106.1:0-26598 GCA_010110895.2 Picea sitchensis | reverse complement strand
TCAAAGGAAGAGGACTCAACTGTAAATAAGATAGGTGTAAATAATTTTAGGAACCCTGTAAAAAACCCCCCTTTATATATCTCAGTAAAAATCATGGATAAAATAACTCATTGTTGCCTAATTGATGGCGGGTTTGGTCCAAGTATGATGTCTAAAATTATCATGGAAGATCTTGGATTATCTTGCACTTACAAAAATTCTAGGAGCATGCTCTCTTATAATAGTTTGCAGCAATCAACTATAGGTGAAATCAAGGATGTAACCTTAGTTCTGGGCACACATCCCGAGATAAGAACAACCATCAACATCCAAGTAATTGATATGTCGGTGAGTAACTATTCAATTATTTTAGGAAGATATTGGCAATCCTTAACTGGTGGATACCTTTCACTTGATGGTACACATTTGTCCATCCATTGGGATGGAAAGAACATTATAGTCCTCAGGGAAGGAAGAATTTCACCCTATATAGAGAGAATTCTCCAACCTAGTGTAAATTATCTTGAAGAAGATTTGGGAGTGTACTCTATCTTTGTTGATGAGGGTGACACTATCCTTGAACCAGTTGATTTTGATGATGGCATGTGGCACATGCATTTCTATGGCTCATGTTCAAACAAAGGTAATGCAGTTGACATCATTCTATATTTTCCTATAGGTAAAATCCACAATTTCTCTTATAGGTTGGAATTTTCTTGCACAAATAATGTCACCGAGTTTGAGGCCTTATTGTTAGGCATAAAAAATGCATATAACCTTGGTTGTGGCCACCTTACATTTTTTGGTGATTATGAACTTGTTGTGAATCTAGTACGTAAGATTTATTCATCAAGCAATAATTTACTTAAACTTTATACTCAAGTTGTTTGGAAGTTGATTTCAAATATGTTAGCATTTAACATCACTCATGTTAAGAGAGAACTTAATTCAATGGCTAATAGGTTAACTGTTTTTGCAACATTCCCTACCCAACATATTTTATGTCAAAGACCCGATTGTATGTTTCAATCTCTATATCGTCCTCACATCGATGATAACATAGAATCATGGCAGATTTTCCCGAGTGACGAAGGAATTTTCACTTTCATACAAAACAAACAAATTTCCTAAAGGCTTGACTCCTCTCGAAAGTTCATTTTTGTAAAGTGATGTAGGAAACAAAGAAACACATAAGGAAGAGGAGTCGAAAATGAAATTTGGTGATACCATTTCCTTGAATATTAGGACATTTGAATCTCCAAATATCATTAAATTAGGTGCCCAATGTTTTGATGAAGAGAAAGTGAAATTCACAGAATTACTCTGTGAATTTCGAGATGTTTTTTCCTGTTCATATGAGGATCTTCATGGTTTTTATCCTGCTCTCATATAACATGCCATTCCTATCAAGGAGGGGGTAAAACCATTTAGGCAAAAACAATGACCTATTAACCATGTGCTCGAAGCCACTATTAGAAAAGAATTGGAAAAATTGTTGAAAGATAATATAATATTTCCAGTTAATTATTTTGAATGGGTTTCAAACCTAGTTCCTGTTTGAAAAACTACTGGCCAGATCAGATTATGTGTCAATTTATTCACATTGAATAAAACAAGTTTCAAATACCATTTTCCGCTTCCTAATATGGAAATGATCTTACAATAGGTTGCAGGGTCTCAAATGATGTCCTTACTTGACGTTTTTTCTGGGTATAATCAAATCAAGGTAAAAAGGATTGATAGGTATAAAACCACATTTACCACATGATAGGGAACATTCTCTTATGAGTGCATGCCTTTTGGATTATCCAATGAAGGTGCCACATTTCAAAGAGCTATGCAGATAGCTTTTGATGATCTAATTGGTAACATTATCCAAGTTTCTCTTGATGATTTAACTGTTATTCTAAAAACCGGTTGGATCATTTTGGTCATCTTAGAAAATTTCTCATGTGTTGCAGAAAATTTGGCATTTCTTTAAATCCTTCCAAATCTATTTTAGGTGTCACGACAGGAAATATCCTCAGTTATATCGTTTCTAATTCAGGGATAAGTATAGATCCCAAGAGGATTACTGCCATTATAAACTTCCCTGCCCCCACATCCAAGAAAGAAGTTCAAGATTTCATGGGAATTATTAATTTTGTCCGTAGATTTGTTCTTGATTTTGCTGTCATGGTTAAACCAATCCATAATATTATGAAGTAGGATCGTTATTTTTCTTGGATATATGATGTCGAGAATGCTTTCCTTAGGATTATGAAAGAAATCAGTTCTAGACTGGTTCTAGCAAAACTATATTTCGAGAAAGACTTTATCATATATACCAATGCCACCGAGGAAGCGATTTTTGCTATCCTCTTACAAAGTGATGACCAAAATAATGAAAAACATGTAGCTTACATGAATTAAAGTCTATTATACGATGATATCAAGTACTCTTATATTGAGAAACATGCTTTTGCTCTTGTCAAGGCTATAGAAATTTTTTTCCATTTTATTTTAGGAAAACATATGCAGGTAAAAGTCCCTTTTCTTGTTGTCAAGTTTCTTCTTTCAAAAACTTATCTTTCAGGAAAACTTGCACATTGGCTTGCCAAGATTTAGTAGCATGATTTGACGATCATGAATTAAAAGACAATCAAGGGACAATAACTAGCCCTTCACTTAGATCAACACACTGAACCAAGTGAAGAACTTGATGACCAAGATAATCCTCTTTCAACGTTGTTTTATATTGAAAATCATAATCTTTCTCTACCCGAACATCCTTGGTATAAAAATCTGGTATATTATTTGCAGTATCAAAGGTGTCTAGATGGGTTGGATCCTCACCAGAGAAGGAGACTCTTCCTTGAAGCTTCCAAGTATATAATTTTAGGAGACTTTTTGTTTAGGAGGTCTACAGATGGTTTGTTACTTCGATGTGTAAATGATGAGGAAGCACATAAGTTATTACGTGAAATCCATGGATCATCAACTTATTTCATTCACATCGGTGGTCATTTTTCTGCTAATACTACTACTTTTAAGATCATAAGAAATGGTTACTATTGGCCTTTGATATTCCACGATTCATATAAATTTGTAATATCCTGTGATAAATTCCAAAAATTCGTTGGGAAAGAGCACCTTTATACCATGCATTTACAACCTATCCTCCCATATTTCCCTTTTTCTAAATGGGGTCTAGAATTTATTGGTCCTATCAATCCTCCATCTTCTACATGGCATATCTTTATTTTGACAGCCACTGATTACTTTACTAAGTGGACCGAGGCTTCTCCTCTTAGACACGCACAGGATGAGCATGCAATTTCTTTCCCATAATCTAATATCTTATCCAGATTCAGAATCCCTTTAGAGATCATTACAAACAATGGCCCAGCCTTTATTTCTGCAAAATTGACCCAATTTCTAGCTAAGTTAGGTGTCTAACATTTCACTTCATCTACTTATTACCCTCAAGGAAATGGGCAAGCATAGTCCACAAACAAGAATCGGGTTAGGATCATAAAGAGAATCATAGAAGACAAACCTCGCCAGTGTCACACACTTCTCACTTATGCTCTATGGGAAGACTGTACAACCACTAAATAAAGTACATGATTTACTCCCTTCCAACTCGTATATGGTCAAGAGGTTATTCTGCCTACTAAGATAGATCTTTCCTCCTTACGGTTGATGTTACAGACAGAAGAATTAAATTCTTCTAATTTTCCCCTAAGGATAAATGCATTGTTAGCCCCGGAAGAATAAAGAAACTTTGCCTTGGAGAACCTAAAAAGAAGGCAACAAATGATGAAAAAGTATTTTAACAAGCGAGAAAAGGCTGTTGAATTCAAGATTGATGACAATGCCCTACTATGGGACTCATCCCATGCTAAAAGAGAGAGACATTCTAAATTCCAGAAATTATGGCTAGGTCCTTTCAAAATCACTTTTATACTTGACACAAACTCATACCTTCTAAAGTATTTGGAGGAGCAATTGTTTTCTTATATTACTAATGGTTCCCACTTGAAACATTATGTGGAACCATCTTGATCATTAACGCTTTGTGTAAATATGACTGGTGTATATAGTCCTTTGTCTTACTTTTTTTTTTTTTTTTTACTTTGGTTTGTTGAGTTTTAATTTATGTTGTTTGTTTCACGTAATCATTAGAAATAAAGTCTGGATCAATTTTTCCATAACAATGTCATTCTGTAAATATTGTTGATCAATGAAAACAAGATGCACACAGTTCTCATGATGTCCTCTTTTGAGACACTGCTGGAATAACTTTTTGGCCTTCAATATTGTTGTAGTATAGTTGGTTTTGTTTTTCTTCCTTGTTTCTGCTATCCCTTTCTTCCATCCATCCTGAGATTCAAGAGCATATCAGAAGCATTATCCTTGAAATTCTTAAAAGCATTATTAGTTATGAATCTTATTCGATTGTTATGCATGCAGGACCAACTCCCCTCATACATCTGACTTTCCATAAGTTATTCCTCGAAGTCCTGTCTCATTATTTCCCTTAAACCATCATTTCCACCATGTTGCATAACTATTATTTTCGAGCAATTTTTGATCATCTAATTTTGCAGGTCTGCGAAACCAAACATTCTGAGTTCTAAATATATTTAGAGCATATTTCCCTGTGGATTCGCCAGTTTTTTGACGCCCAAAAGCGCAACATGGAATCCCTATCTGCAAATGGGTTGCAATGACTTATTACTTATATATATTTAATAATAAACTAAATAGGTGGGACCCCCTTTATGATTAATAATGATGAAAGACGCTTCTTTGATTTGCGCTCGTGACTACCTTGTAAAAAATGATTATGCCGTTTGAGAATAAAAAAATAAATTCAAGCTAGTTTCCATGTGAAATGGATGAATGTTGAGTGTGCTAGTAATTTAATTTCAAAATATAGAGAGGAGGAAAATGTTTGTTTTGGTAATCATCTTGGTTTATTATTCCTACACATATATTTTGTCATGTTGTTCAAAATTCAATCACGAGCCACTTCACAAGTTATGGTGTATTTCACTTATGGTATACTTGTATATGTTATGGAAAATTGATATGTTGTGCGCAATTATAATCCTTCACTAGCAAGGAATGTGGGACATGATTGTTTTGGTGCTAAAGAATGGTTATATGAGGTCGACTTAATTTGGAAAATGGAAGTAATATGTTTGGTGGTGAATTCGATACATATGGTTAATTATGCGCTTTGTGAAAATGTTATGGTGGTTTGGGTGCGCTCCATACTTGGTCGTGGTGGGTGACAATTAATGTGGGAAACAATGTGCAATTATTGCACGTTGTTCTTAACCTACCTCGCGTTAGAAATAATAGGTGTGCTCATTTCACCATAGACAATGTAACAATATTTTCACCCAACAATAGGTTGAAGCCACCCCCAAGCACCTTAACCTTGAAAGAGAATAATTTTGGAAGCAAACCCAAGGCCTAATAGCCAATCAATGTAGCATACCTCTCTCCATAGATAGCACACAAGGCATAAATTCCAAACCATAACCAAGAGAAAGTCCAATACTAAACCAAAAATACAATTTGTAGTAGCTACAGCTGTAGCTACTCTCTAGACTTGCACACTTACTAAATTTCTGCAATGCGCACTCTTCAATTTATGCAGTTGCGAGATGTATGTGTCAAATGAGCTCCAACATCATGTATTTATACTACTCCTCCTTAGCTGTCTGGAATGACTTCTCATTCTAGAGGCTAAAGGTCAAATATTAAATATTTCCTTTAGTCGACTTGTCTTCTAGGGTTATGTCCAATGCTTTAGGGTTTCTTCTTGCTTCATGGAATATTCTATTCTTTTCATGGTTTCCCATGGAGGTTAATACCTCCCGTAGATACCATAATGTAAACACTCCCTCCTAGATAGGGAGGTATTGAAAGAAATGGTCTTGAGCACAAACATACCATTCAACTGATAACATCATCATAGCCTTTCAAGCTATCTCATGATTATAACACGAACACCATCATCACTATCAGTATCATCTGATAGCATCAACTGCATAATCTCTCGAAGCCATACTCCATTTGAGTAATTAGGGATGATGATGAATAATTCACTCACTCCATAGAGTGATAGAAGAACCATTCTTCTAATATGGGCATATGTCCTAGGAATTAACTATTCCAATAGATGTTGGAATCCATGCCATGGGCTACAAGGACCATTCTTCTAATCCAAACATATGTCCTAGAAGAATAAATGTCTTGTACCATTTTCCATCTAGAGAATGTATGACCATCAGTACACTGACTATCGATATAGATGATAATAATTTTCAACACTACTGATAGTCTACATAGCAATCGGAACAATTTCATTCAATAGAACACAATTGTGTCTATCCATAGTAGTACACAACTACTATCTAGTGGTACACAACTACACCAAGTAGCACACAACTACTTAATCAATGACACATAGTTACAACCAGTGGAACACATCCACCACAGTAGCATACATCTATTGTCCAGAGACATACAATCTCCATAGAAATCATATCATCTGATATCAACCTGCATATAAAAATATCATGATATAAACTGAGTCATCTGGTCCATTCTTCCACTCACATCTCTGGGATTTGAAAGAGCATCGACCCTTAGAATGTAAAGTATTAGCCATGGGCTATCTAGACTATTCTTCTCAAGCATAGAAGAATAATTCTCCCTGATTTTTGAGCTTGGACCATTCACCTAACTGGGCCATTCCTCCGGCACTAGTCATAATGAAACCTAGAGAGAATGAGTATGCCCTAGGGAATGATTGTCCTTGATTGTTGAACCTAGACCATTCACCTAACTGGGCCATTCCTCCAGCACTAATCATAGTGAAACCTGGATAGAATGAGTCTTCCCTAGGGAATGACTGTCTGGACCATTTCCTAATGGAAATGACTATCTTGCACCAACCTCCAAAATGAACCATTTTTGAAACTGCTCACAACTGTGAACTTCGAAAGAATTACTTCCCGACGAGGCAGACCATTCTACTTGACCACTAATCATAGTGAATTCCAAGAAGAATGATTGTCCTAGACTATTCCCCCATACTGTCCACAAGGGGAATCATTGTCTATGGTACATCAACAATCTATCGAACCATTTTCATTATGAAAATGACTGTCCAATCTAGACCATTTTCCGAAATGGAAAATGCATGTCCGTCAGAAATCTCAAACCAATTTACGAACTGGAAAGGAACTGCTCATCCTAGACCATTTTTTGAACTGAAAAATGACTGTCCATAAATCAATAACGCATAAGTGCTCCCTCCCAACCTGGGAGTAATCTCTTCTTTTTTTAATAAGGAAGTCATCTCCACGAGCCCCGACTTGTTTCTTAAGTACACAACTTTTTCATCTTGGACAGAGGATTTACCAAAATATTTGTTATCTTCTCATCTGTGGAGATATATTGGATAACCACTTCTCTTTTCTGGACTTCAACATGGAGAATGTAATGCTTGATCTCAATGTACTTTGGTCTGTCATGGAACATTGGTTTTCTCTGAAGGCTTCATATATCTATGATCATTACAATATATCATGGTTGAATATATCACTTTTGTTTCCTGCTAGCTCATGACATCGTGGCAAGGCTCAAATTGAAACATATCCAAGTAGCACTTCTTCTGTCATCATGAGAGTTTTCCATGAATTATCAATCCATCATCCGAGACTTCTGAGTAATTATTCTGATATACTATCTCTGTCATAGAAATTTTTCACCACGCTTCTGTTGTATATGAGATACTCTGCATCAAGTTGTTTGAATCCATACAAGGTCTTCTTATATCTACATACATTGGTCTCTTTCTTTTATAATCTTATTTCTCACTTGATTTATTGGGAAGAAAAATCTTTTACATGTAAATTCCAATCCATGGATACTACAAGAGGTATATTTGGAACAAGTTGTTGTCATAGTATTCTCCCTCCTTCTAGAAGAACCTTTGAATATTTTAATTCTTTCATTCGTAAGTATTTTTCATATTTTATATACACTATTATTTATCCTAACTTCCATTTATTCTACTCGATTGTTTCTTAATGGGTTTAAACCAAGTTGGTAGTCTTGCGATTCTCGGTATAATAGTTGGTTGTTCTTTCTTTTCTTTCTTTCTTGGAATCTTCATGTTCTTCCTTATGTCTCTCTTTAGCTCTTGGGTCCATGGGATCTTCTATATTCCCTAAAGATTACAACTTCTTCCTTTCATCATAGGATCATGGATGTATATGGACAACCAAGGATACTTTAAGGATTCTTTTCGAGGAAGACTTATTCTAGAGTCAAACTGGACACGTGTTGCTTATCATGGATGCTACTTTTAATTGGAACATGGACAGATACTTCATAATTCTCAATTGATCATATCATTTAGGATTAGATCCCTCCTAATCCTTGCTTCATGCATGAATGCATGCTCTTATTTTGGAATTATATAATCAACTCCCTCTATCTAAGAGAGTCCACAATTTTGTCTGCATCCTTATTGCCTTCTTCAAAGTGTCACAAGTCTTTTTCTAATTTCCTCTTGATTGTTGACTTCTTTCTATTTTGACTTCTTATGGGTTTCTTCAAGTTTGATTCTGATTTCGTCATATCTTGCAGTTGTTACTTATGTAATAGCTTCCACGGGAATTGTTACCAAGGATTGTCAATGCACTTCATCTTTTCATGTGTATTTCTTGACTTGTAGTCATCGTGATAAAAATCCTTATCTTGTTATTCTTCCATAGGTATTGTTTCACTTGAACATCTTATCTTCTAAGAAATAGATATGTACAGAAACTATGTAAACATGGTATGTACAAGAACTATGAAGAATATTGTTACCTTGTCTTTCAAGAAGAAGTATGTTTTATCCTGCTTGGCCTTCTTTGAGGGTTCCCTTTCTTTGACAACTGATTCTTCGTGTGTTTCCTTCATTTTCTTTAACTCAATAAAATGATTCTTGTAGTGACCATATTTTCGACAGGTGAAGCATTGTATTTTGACATATATTTATCTTGATTTGGTTTCTTCCTTGAGTCAAACTTCTTATTATTCCTGAATTTCTTGAACTTTGTTGTGTAGGCTTGATCATCATCTTTCCTTTGGAATTTATCTTTTGCGCTAATCCTTGATTCTTCTTGTGCACAACAAGTCCAAAGTTCTTCAAATGTGGGATACTCCTTTCTTGTGTTCATGCTTGCGTCAAATGCATCCCATGTCTTGGGAAGGTCATTAAGTACTATATTTACTAGTTCCTTCTCTGAAATGCTTTCTTCAATAGATTTTACTTGATCTCTTAACCGAGATATTATCACAAGGTATGATGTTATGTTGTCATCATCATTCATTTTCATTTCACGGAGCTCATTCTTCAGACTCATTACTTATCCAATGTTTCTAAATGAGAAGAGGTTAGTTAAGGCATCATACATATCCTTAGATGAGTCAAGATGAAGGATGTAGGGTATCAAGTGGTCTTTTACATATTCCACTATGATACTCATGGAATTGTTGTCACTGTCCTTGAACTTCTCCATAATTGCAACGTTCTGAGTTTCCTTCTCTTTTCCTTCTTCAAACTGTGGTTCCATGATCTTTCCTTTCACGATATCCAACACTTTATTCTTGGCAAGGATGAGGTCAATCCTTGTCTTCCATGCTCTGAAGTTAGAATCCCCTTCTAACTTGTTTTCTGACTTCATAGAGTAAGTCATGACTACTTTGACTTGGCCAACCTTTGAATTTGACCAAAAAATCAAACTTTACGTCTTAGCTTGTTGAGAGTACCAGAAGGTGCGCTAGGTTAAGGTGCACTAGGCTATATGGAAATTAGGTCAATCTCTTCACTTAAGGTGCATCAACAAGATGGTTAGGGTTTCATTGTTGCAACAAAAACTTTGACTGCAACTGCAATTGTAACTGAGAAAATCCTCCCAATCTATCTTCCAACGATTAGACTTTCTGAAGATAGTGTGGGCCCATAACCTGTTAGAAATAATAGGTGTGCTCATTTCACCATAGAAAATATAACAATATTTTCACCCAACCATAGGCCAAAGCCACCCTCGAGCACCTTAACCTTGAAAGAGAATAATTCTAGAAGCAAGCCCTAGGCCTAATAGCCAATCAATGTAGCATATCTCTCTCAAGAGCTAGCACACAAGGCAGAAATTCCAAACCATAACCAAGAGAAACTCTAAGCCTAAACTGAAAATACAAGTTGCAGTAGCTGCAACTACTCTCCAGACTTGCTCACTTACTAAATTTATGCAGTGTGCACTCTTAAATTTCTGCAGTTGCAAGTTGTATGTGAAAATGAGCTCTGGTGTCCTGTATTTATACTTCTCCTCCTTAGTTGTCTGGGCCGAATTCTCATTCTAGAGGCTAAAAACTCAATATTAAATATTTCCTTTAGCCGACTTGTCTTCTAGGGTTATTTCCAATGCTTTAGGGTTTCTTCTTGCTTCCCTGAATAATATATTCTTTTCAGGGTCACACGTGGAGGTTAATACCTCCCACAGCTACCATAATATCAATACCTCGAGCTCTCCACCTTCACTTTGTTTTCTCTTGTGTTGGTTTCTTTGGCTAGTGTTTCCTTCATTTTGTTCGGCCTTTGAAGGAATAACGATGCTCATTATCTTTATGGAATTATCCTTACATGTATGTTGGTTCTTACCTCTCCATTCATGAACTGTAGTTATGCTCCGAATAAAATAATGATGTTGGCTCTTAGATTTTCTTACAAAGTGTGTTTTATTTCCAAAGATTATAATGGATGTATGTGGATATTATGGCTATGCAAATTACATTTAAATGAGTTTTCTTCCTGTTGGCATTTAAATGTTTCAATATGGGAATGATGTTTGACATTCCATTCTGTTTGAAATATGTGGTTGTGTTGAGCCCAAAATGAATGTTGCTTATTTTGTTATGATTGTTGGAAAATAATTGTGGAAAATACTTTCGGTTTCTCCCATCTCTGGTGATTAAAATTTGAAGGGTTTTCTCTGCTAAATAAAAGAACAGTTGGGTTTTGGTGATTATTTCATAATACCATACGCTTTACCCAATTCTTGGAATACTTGCAGCTCTATCGAATTATCATTCCGTTGTTTGTGACTATATGTGAGTCATGCGTATTTGCCTTGCGACCACCATGGGAAGTCTATGGAAAGTTCATTGTGGAAAGAAATGGTTGTTTTGTTTTGCAAACCCCTTATTAATATTTAACCATTATGTTTTCCCAGATCTCGTTTTGTATCCGATATATGGAAGTTAGTGAATTCGAACTCGGATTTTGATACTT
Organism: Picea sitchensis; assembly: GCA_010110895.2. Taxonomy (NCBI): domain Eukaryota; kingdom Viridiplantae; phylum Streptophyta; class Pinopsida; order Pinales; family Pinaceae; genus Picea; species Picea sitchensis. The sequence continues at coordinate 15,269 of SNQJ01S0081106.1, read as the reverse complement.
GTTTGGTGTTGAATCAATAGTGGAAAAGATTGGTTATATCTATGAGGTCTTGGCTCGCTTGTTATTTATGTGTGAGGGTAATTTCGATTTTGAAGTTATAGGGTTTCTGGGAAAAATGTACTAGCTAGCTCCACAATTGGGTTTTGAACCCAGTCTGTTTATGTAGAAAGTATTGGGGTTGTTGTGATAAAAGTTGTGTATAGTGAAAAGTCGATGGCTTTATGTTTGTTTCATTAGCCTCCCATGATGGCTTGAGGCAATCTAGTTTCGATTGAATTTTTAAATAGTTTCTTACACAACGTTTTGCTAATGGACATTTATATCTATAAAAAAAAAGAGGGGGGAAATGAAAATTGTAAAGTTTGAAAATCCTGACATTTTCATTGGGTTTTATATTGAGCACTATAAAAATTGTTGTGTCTTGGATTTGAATTATTAACAGAGAGAAGTTTTTGGCAAATGATGGTAATGTCAATTTTTCAATAAATGTTATTTCATGTAATAGAACAGTAATCGTCTCATTCTCGTTCATTATTCCACTTTCTGCTCATTATATGCCCACCTCCTTCCCAAATACATTTAAATCATCCCATGTTCTGTTATTATGAATTTCATTTAAAAAAAGAGTATTAAAAGGAAGATAAAGGGGCTATATGATGATCGGTGTTGAGAGTTTCGATATGGAGACATTGTTTGCCTCTACATTTGCTTGAACAATATTCGTTGGTTGCTTCTTGTTCATTATTCCACTTTTCGCTCATTACAAAGCTCCCCATCTTCCCAATAGCCCTATCACTCCCTATTCAAATGACAATTGATTATTGAGTTTAAAAGTATGATGGATGGATTGCATGTTCTTTTTTTGTGAATGATAGAGACAACCTTTTGATTTTATTTAGGTAGGGTGTTGATGCATGGATTGTTAAGATTTTTTCATAAAATTATTGGAACATTGCTTCAGGATGAGTTTCTTTAGCAAAGGAAGCAATGACAGAGGTGAAAATAGGGGCAAACGAATAATTGGAAAAGAGGCCATAGAAGGCCACGATTTTCAATATATTTTGATGATGATCTGCAAGAAATAAATCAACTTTTCCAAGCTGGGTTTTATAATATATTTGGCCAAGGAATTATTCAACCTATATCAGAGAGGCCTCCTTTCCAACCACATCAAAATTTCTCTGGTATTGATGTTCCCCCTCATGTGTCTATGCAGCCAGAACCACCTTCCAATGATGGCTGGAAAGAAATTGTTCATGAACCTGTAGATCATCACCATGGTTGGCCTACTGTGTCATTTACATTACCCCCTCCTCCACCACCAATCAATCCAAATGCCAAATATGATCATGTTTCCTCTCTAGTACAGTCCTCTCATACAAGAAAAATATTGAAATTTTCCATCCTTGGGCCAAAATTAGATAAAGGAAAAGAGGTGGCTAATTCCTCCAAGTATTCTAAAGAATCCTTTGAATCAATATCATCTCATCTCCACCTCAAAGATTATTGTTCTCATGTCATCAGTGCAATCCACCCACATGGTTCTCATCAGTTGAAGGTTATTGCACATGATAAATCAGAAAATGGATCAAGAGAAAGCAACAGTGGAAAGAGGCAAAATGCCTCTCACAACAAATATGGTTTTTAATCCTATTAATGCTATTTTCTTTTGAGGGCAGTCTTTTATTTTATATGACAGTATTTTGGACAACAAATACATATTTAAGCTGAGTTTTGGACATCATGGATATAATTCTATTTTTGTATATGGCCATGTTCTATTTTGTTGATATTAAAATATTGGATTATTAATATGAGGACGAGAGTTACAAGGCAGATATTTGAATTAAATATTTGGGGTATTATACTTCATGTTTTGATGATTATTAAAGAAATGAAAATTGGAGTGCCAAGGGGTCCCACCTATTTAGTTATTATTTAAATAGACCCTTATTTATATATTATTAGTTATTTGTCTCGAAAAATTAGTTAAACTAATTAAGCTTAACAAAATTAAGGTAGTTGAACTACCATAACTTTTCAAGAAAGAATAAATGCACAATGAAATGAAGAGACAAAGGAGTAAGAGAGAATAGAAGGAGAACATCTGCTATAAGGTTTGCTATGTACTTGTGAGATACTTCCATCATTCATTCATTCTAAGTTTACTAGAAGTCTTAACCATCTTGATGACAACATGGTCTTATTGAAGGCAATAGGATTCAAAACTAAATCATATTTTCCAGCAACTTGTATTTAAAGGTGTATGATTTATCTTTTGTAGTTTGTGTGTTCTTGTTTATTTATGGATTAATTTTCATGACTGATAAAGAATATTTTGCAGATTCAAGTGACAGTAGTGGAAAATTGATCCAGATATTTCGCTTCAGTTTTTTTTGTTGCAAGAGTCTCTTTGTATGGTTCCCATTGAAAGCTTCTAAATATGGCTTTGGTCCCTACCCTCACAGGGGTTTGTAAAGAGAATTCAACTTTGTATCTTAGAATGAAATCAATATAAAAATCATATTTTTTATTTCGGTCTCACATGTGTATCTTGATTATGTTGTTCAGATTTTTCGTTTGTCCTTGTCTCTTATCCATGTACACACTTATGCAATTTCTTGGTTCTTTTTATTTCTTTTGCACAGTTACATATAATATATATAAAACCAGCCTTAGTCCCTCGTACTTAATATATGTGGATTAAGTGATTGTTTATTTATTTATTTTAAGGCTATAAACCCCGGGTAACATTCCTAACTATCTTGCCTTATCCTAGCAAGATCGAAAAATGCTTGAGTAAGGTTCCTCATACCTTTTCCTCAACAACGACCTCCTTGGCTTTCCACCATAGAAAATGAATAGGTACAAACTCCATGCCATCCATATTTTGTTTTAATTTTGATTATGTCCACTTGTCATTCAACAACAATCTCCTATGATGCATATTTTGGGTACCAAGGATATCAAAGATGGAAAATTTGTTGCACATTCATTTATGTCATGATGAATAAGCTTATATGCTTATTGTTATTCGTGTTCTTCTTAAAGTTGGGGCCATGCATGTTTGCAAATGTATTTTGCTGAGGACATTTCCTTGTTCATGATATATTTAATCCATTCGAGTTTGACAATCTCCACTAGCCTCAAGTCCAAAAATGAAGAACAAGGGGCATAGTGGGGAATTTGCCTATCAATAATCTAATAGTTTTTAGATAGTTAAAATGAATTTTTTTTATGACAATTTGAGAAATATTCTCCTTGTCTACCATAAACATAATATATTTAAGGCCATTCATGAATGCTACTCTTAAATTGTATAGAATCATATACATATTCTGGAAACACCATACTTTTAGGAAAGAAAATATGAAGGTTTAATATGGTTTTGTCCTTTCAATAAGTCCATCCATCAAACATAATTATCACGGTTTTGTCCTTTCAATAATTCCATCCATCAAACTATAATTGTCCAAGAATCACGGTGCTTAGCAAGTAAGTTTTGCATATCCTCAATGGTTTTACTCCTAGGAGATTAACAAGTAGAGGCTTTAAAATGATGCCATACATAACAAAAAACTCATGTCACTATTAGACACTCTCCATTCAAGGTATGTTATGTCTTTCAACATCTTTCTCTTTATTAGAGTTCAATTTCTCTTCTAGCCTCTTTATGAGATTCCAGTTTCTCTTTATGAGATTTCGGTTGTATTCTATCAATTGACTACATGTTGTACAACTGGATGGTCGTGTTGACTAGTCTGCAATAACTCAGATTTATCGGGATCCATTCCAACCACCAACAATTATATGTGGACAATATCTTCTCAATTTCAAGGAAATTGGTTAGATCTAAAAATTGTAAATAAAGGGCCCTATGTGTCGATCTAAACATGTAGAGTGTGATGTGTGTTCAATGATGCAATGTGATGTCCCTTGTCCCACAAACAAGGGGGTCCCATACACCAATCGGTGTCTGGCTTGGTCGTGACCTTAAAAATAGATTATTATTTATTATTACTATGATTAAGTGATGAAATGGTGTCTTTAAACACCATCGATATTCTTTGAAGTTTATTGCTCTTTGATCATTTTGCATATTTTGTTATTATTCATCCTGTGCTACACCCAATTCTCCAACAACTATTACTGTTTTTCCCCTTTTGTTTATGTTTTACATTTGATCTTATCAAAGTATGCATGTAATCTTAGTTGTCTCACTTCTACACCATGTTAACTGAGCTAACACTACATTCATGAGCCTTGTCACCCTATTTGTTGTCGATATGGGTTTCTTCCTTGTCACTAACCCATTCTCTCAATACCTCATATTTAGAGAAGATGATAACATATTAGATAAGAATAATGTGGTCTTCAAATGCACCCAAACGGTCCTATCCAAGAAAATATTTACATTCCTTTAGGATGAAAGAGTCTAAACCTAAAGCTAATTCCTCTAAATAGATAAAACTTTTGACAACAAATTTGATAGATGTGAAGGGTGCAATGATCCTTAACCCTTAGACTTTGTTAAGCCCTAGATATTGAGTTATTACATTTCTATTGTTATATTAGTGTTTTCCTTATTAGTTGGTTGGGTCCTTTAATGGCCGGATAGACATTTTAAGTGTAATTGTACCCTTTCTCTCTTACATATACCAAGAAGACCTAGTTTTGGATATCTTTCTCATCTTGTGCATTTGATATATTGTAAAAGGAGGTTTCCACCTAGAAGAGACTTCTTATCCATTCTCTTTATTTCATTTTCAAGAGTGAAGTTACTTATTCTTTCTATTTTTATGTTGTTTGGGGAATTTCGAGTATAACATTTGGTTTTAAAGAATACAATCCTTGGATTGGATCCTTCAAATGAGTCATTCTACCATTTTCACTATAAAAAAAATTCAAAACAATTTCACTCAACAATTTTTTCATGATTTAGAAAGGAAATATTGAAGTAGATTGGGTCAAAATTTCAAGTTCTGGTTTGCTATAATTTCAAAAATATAGGCTATGAAAATTAAGGTTTTGGACTAGTCCTAAAACTAGTCTGAAACATGTGTTCATGGTAAAATATTCATATATGAAGCTATAAAATCAAAAATTGAGTGCCACAAGTTCAATTATAAATATGATATTGTAAAATTTCAGACCCCACCTAGTTTCAAGTCTCGCAAATTTTCAGTCAATGTTTAATTCCCAAACCCAGTTTTATGAAAGCCAAATAAACTCAACATATAAACAATTTTCAAAACTGAAACATGAGGATTTTGAACGATCTTTAATGTAGAAATAAAAACATATCAACAACACAATATTCAAAAAATTTACACAGATATTTTTGGTCTAATAGCGACCCTGGAAAAACCCACAAGGGGAAAACCAGTGAGAGAGGGATTTTTTATTATTTCATAGGTCTGAGGAAATGCCTTTTACAACAATCAATAATTTCATAAATTCAATGAAAAACTTATCTCAAAAACCATGCCAATATTTCACATTAAATCTGAGCCAAACTCCTCGAAATTCATGCCAAAATTTCTTGCACAAAAGTACAGGGTTGTTCCTCGATTTTTGTGCCTCTTTCTTGTTGTACGGATGCCTTGAAATTCATGCCAAGTGCTGTAGAAAAATTATGGGAAACAAATGCTTGTACAATGACCTTGAAAACTGTGCCAATAACCTAGAAAAATCACACATAAATTATCCTCGATTTATGTGCAGCAAAATGACTATACGGACTGTAAAAATATGTACGATACGACCTGTAACAGCTAGTTGTACCTCTCCTCACTTTCTGTGCCAAAACTGAGTTGTACGGATTGCTGGAAATCTGTATTGTACGACCTGTAACAGTTGGTTGTACCTCTCCTCAATTTCTATGCCAATACTAAGCTGTACGAACTATTGGAAATCCATATTGTACATCTTGTGTGAGTGTTGTACCTTTACTCCTCGATTTGCATGCCAATTCTTTCCTTGGAATGCTTTCCTTAGCATCAAAATTTCTCCTCCTCTAGCTTGCTCGACTTCTCCTTTCTCATCTCTCTCTCAAAATGTTGAACAACCCAAGAATGGGTGTGCCCTCCTACCCTAATCGACCTCATGAGGGAAGGTGAAGAGTTTCTCAATCCAACGGTGGAGATTGGATGAGATCAATGGTGGAGATAAAGTCACTTAATTTACCCACTTTCCCTAAGTCCAAAAAGTCACCTTTTAATTTGTCTCTCACAAATTAAATGACTAGGGTTCACATTAGGCACTTTCTCACCCCTTAGGCACCTAGGTGGTGAGAAACACTTTCTTAGGTAATTTTTAATTATTTTAACACTCCCTCTTACCTAGGAAAGTGTTAATCACCACTCCAAGGTTGTCCCTGAAAAATAAAAACTTGCCTTTACCTAAGTATTTCGTGAGTATATCCGCAACCTTCTCATCTATAGATATGTACTGAGATCAAATGATCCTCTCTGAACATAATCCTCGATGAAGTGATATTGAATATCAATTTTCTTAGACCTGTCATGAAAAACTAGATTCTTAGAGAATTTAATACAACTCTGATTGTCATAGTAAATCATAGTAAGCCTCAAGTGCACACCAAACAATCTCACCAGCAACTTGCAAAGCCAAAGAGCCTCACAACTGGCTTGACTGGAAGCCATATACTCAGCCTCTGCAGAACTCAAAGCCACTAATTTTTTCTTCCAACTGAACCAAGACACCACTGTTGAGCCCAATCCGAAACAACATCCAGAAGTGTTATTTCGGTCACTGACACATCCTGCCCAATATGAATTTGTATATCCCACCAATAGAACTCCATCCCCTCTCTGATAGTCCAGACCATAATCCATTGTACCAAAAAGATACCTGAGCACATGTTTTGCTGCCACCCAATGCACTCTCCTAGGCTCCACCATGAATAGACTAAGAGAGTTGAAAACAAAACAAATATCTGGCATAGTATTGACCAAATACATCAAAGAACCGATCAAATGACGATATAAAGTGGAATCAACCAACTGTGAATCAAAAGCATGAAGCTTCTTCCAGTTGGTAATCATGGGAGTGGTCATGGGCCTACAATCCTCCATTTGGAATCTCCTCAGAATGTCACAAGAATACTTCCCTTGTCCCAGTAAGATGTTTCCATGCTCCTTCCAAACCTCCAATCCCCAAAAACAATGCATCAGTCCAATATCAGTCATCTCAAACTCTGAAGCAAGGCTCTCCTTGCATTTAGTGATGAGTCTCTTTGCCCCTGTAATGAAAATATCATCAACATATAGAAAGAGTATGAGATGATCCTCTCCAACCACAATGAAGTATAGTTTGGGATCCACCTCACTCTTCTCAAAGACCAACTACTACAAGTAGGCATAAATCCTAGAATACCAAGCTCTGGAAGCTTGTTTTGGCCCATACAATTCCTTCTTCAGTCTGCACACATGAGAATTTCTCCCATTCACCTCAAAGCCCAATGGGTGATCAATGTACACCTCCTCCTCTATGAGACCATTTATAAATGTGGTCTTCACATCCATCTTATGGATCTTCCAAACCAACTCTTTTGCAATAGAGATTCCTGACCTGATCGAGGTATATTTAGAAATCAGAGTGAAGGTCCCATAATAATCAACTCCCTCAACCTGTGATAACCCTTGAGACACAAAGCGATATTTTTACTTCTCAATGCTTCCATTTGAAACATACTTGATATTATAGAACCACCTGGAAGTCACCACTGACTTCCCCTCAGGTCTAGGAACAATCTCCCAAACATCATTCTTCATGATGGAATTGTACTCTTCCATCATGGAATCTATCCAAACATGTCTACTAGTATCCTCCTCAAAACTGGAAGGCTCAGACTCCCTGATTCTTCTCACCATAGAAATGTAGCTGCAAAATCTCTTGGGAGGTTTACTCTCCCTCACAGCCTGCCTGATATTCCCCATTGAACCCTGTGCCTCCCTCAAAGTATCTTGAATCCACTTGGGCTTCCTCCTCTCTAAATTAATGCCCCATGGAGGGGACTCTCCCTACTCAACCCCATAACCTGAAGACTGTGACCCTTAAGTAGAATCTAGAGAACTCAATCCTGAAACCTGTGGACTAGTAACCTGTGATCCTGACATTTTTGGTCTTGTAACCTGTGGACTAATCGTCATAGAAACTGGTGGCCCCAAAATCTGTGTCATTGAAGTCCATTGTGGACTCACATGAATCTGAGGTGATGAATTATCATCCCTCTTTGTCCCTCGTGACTTCCTAAAGGATCCATCCTCCTCAAATATCACATCCCTTCTCAAAATTGTCTTCCTCAAGGAAGGGATGTATATGCGGAAATCCTTTGAAGTTTCACTATACCCAACAAATATCCCCTTCTCTATCATGGGTTCTAAATTTTTCCTCTTCTCCTAAGGGACATGTGAATATGTAAGGCACCCAAAAATCCTAAAGTGCCCCACCTCAGGCTTCTTCCCAGAGAAAGCCTCCTCAGGAGTCATACTCCCCACTACTCTGTGTGGACTCTTGTTTTGTAGATAAACTGTAGTGTAGCATGCATGATCCCAAAGAAAAAGTGGCATCCCCTAATCATGTAACATGGCTCTCGTAACCCCAACTATGGACTTGTAATTCCTCTCAGCAACCCCATTCTGATGTGGTTTGTAAGGAACCACCAATTCTCTCTTGATGCCCTCTCTTGTACACAATTCCATGAACTCCTTGGAGGTATACTCACACCCATTATCTGTCCTCATAAATCTGATTTTGTTCCCAGTTTGGTTCTCCACAAGAGCTTTTTAACTCTTGGAGTCGATTGAAGACCTGTCCTTTGGTATTCATGAATAAAATCCAAGACTTTCTTGAGAATTTATCAATCAATATGACATAGTATAAACAACCAGTCAAATATGTAGAATACATCGGACCACATACATCAGAATGAATAATATCAAGAATACTTTTTCTCTACTGTCACTGCTTGGAAAATAAGTCTTGGTGTACTTTCTCAAAGCACACCCCTTGCACAACTCCTGGTGCTCTCTATTGAACTCTGGAACTCCAGTCACAATCTCCCTCAATATCCTCAGAGCCCCATGATGAAAATGATCCATCCTCCTGTGCCATATCTCACAAAGATCATTGTTTCTAGTAGACTGACATAATGCACTCGCTGGCTGGAACATGAGCTTGTAAATATTCTCATGTCGAGTCCCAATCACTTTGGCCGAAGTGATATTGGACCCCTTGGGGAATAGGATCACCTTTCCATCATGGAACAACACCTCATAACCCCTCTCCTCAATGCCAGAAACTAAAACCAAGTTCTTATTCAAGCCAGGAACATATAGGACCTCTCTCAACAACATGGGATGTAGAGACTCCCTCTCAAATGATAATGTCCCACTACCAACTGCCTTGACCACTCGGTCATCTCCAAGCACTACCTCAATATCACCAATCTGAGTAAGATCTGTCAACTACTCACGAACGCCTGTCATATGGCCGGAGGCACCACTGTCAATATACCACACACTGGAATGAGTGGTCTTAGTGGAAAGACATACTACCAAGGAAGAATCCTTATCAAACTTGGCAGAGAACTTTTCCATCGTTGTTGAAGTTGTTGTCTTCTTCTTCTTCTTGTTCGGACACTGTCCTGCATAGTTCCCAAACCTGTGACATGAAAATCATTTGAATTTTCTCATATCCTTCTTGCCTTCACCCTTTGGTTTGTTTCCTCTTGTTAGCACTAGGAGTCACCTTTAGATTGGATGGAAGGAAAGCCCAGTACCCATCAAATTATACGTGAATGAAAGAGTGGTTTAAAGGGTCAAATGGAAAAGGACTCAAATGGTAATGTTCTAACTTAGACAACAAGGATAGCATGCACCAACAATTAAGGTCTTGGCTAACTTCTATTAGTATTTTGGGAGTAAGTATGAGCAGAGGGAAGACTTGAGTGAAAGGAGTGTAGGGACTGCTGCAAACATCAGGTCTACAAAATTCTAAGGAAGAAAGTTTCTAATCACAAGATCTTCTTGACATCAAAAACTAAAGAAGCTAAATAAACATCATGATAATATAATGATCAAACATCCACCATAACATCACCACAATAATTCATGTGAATCATTCAAAGCATGAACATTTAGCGTCAGAAGCAAATAGACTGAAAGAGAAGTTGATTTCTATTATCCAAAAAGTCTTAAGTCCAGTACATCACTAGATCATAGTCACTTCATCAAAATATTACAAGTAAAGGGAGCCTTGCTCAACCATTCGAACCTACTAAAGCAATTGATCTATCTATTTATAACAAGAAAGGGAGGAAATAGTTGGAGGTACGAGCTGGCCAGTTTCCCTTGAAAATATCTAAACATTTATTTTTTCTAACAACTAGAATAACAACCTATGCTATAAAACAGGGAAATGCTGGTGACTAATCCAATCATGCTTCTAACTGCTTTGATCATCTTTTGTTGCTCAGCTCTTTTTTTTCCATGTGTCCTTTTGGAGCCTGTAGTTTTCCTCAAAATGCTAGCTTCTACTTCTGTAACTTTCTCCATCATCAACTTATCCAAAAGTTGTTGGCCTAGTCCTCCTAGATTCCTGGTGTTTGTTGGCAATTTCCTTGGGTAGCAACTCTGGGTAGTGCACCGTAAAATAGAACAAGGAGAGAAGGTAGATCCTATAGGTAATTCCACGATGTTGCATATATGTGCCAACATTGGTTCTCTATTGAAATATTAGGTAGTGATTGTAGGTAGAGCCCCTGTGTTGTGCCTGTGTGTAAACCTACTTCCTACCAAATATTACGTAACGCGTATGGGTAGCGCCACTGTGTTGCACCTGTATGCTGATTTTGTTCTCTGTGGAATATTACACAACGTCTTTACGCAACGTCACTTACGCTGCGTTTGCATACAGGTTTAGGTAGCATTGCCAAAACACATCGCCTTTCAATCTTGAATATGTACAGAGCAGTATGTGTCCTTTCATGATGACATAATCATTTTACTTAGGTGCCTTGACCGTACCATAGGTAGTGCCTTTTACCACTGGGTGAAGCTATCACTTAGAAAAAAAATTAAAATCCATATAGCTAAATGCCTAGAAGCCTGTATAGGTGGCACAACTAGTATGTGCATATCAGTTAACCCTCCCAAAAAGGAACAATTCTAAAAAATGGGGCTTACCATTACCAGCTATTTTGTCATTTTAACACTTAGCCTCACACTCTTTCTAGTAGAAAGAGGATCTTAAATTGGCACATCAGACTTCTTTTTCCTAGCATTGACAGTCTTCTTCTGTGTAGTTGTGCTCTCCTTAGTTGTTGGTTTATCATCCTCAATGGAAGCTTCAACCAACACCTGCAAATTCTTTTGGGCCACCTCATCTTGAAAGTGTTTCAGCTCTACCTTTAACTTCCTTTTCTGAGACTGAAAGCCTTTGTTCCGTCTGTAAAGTTTCTTTAGTTGTTTATGAAAGGGAAGAGCCTTTCTCGCTGCAAACCTTTCCAAGTCAAGGGTATGATTGTAGCCATCCATGAGATGTTCCATGTGAGCCAAGTGGATCTTGTCTTCTGCTTTAAGACAAGCTATTTCTTTCCTTGCATATCTAAGCTGCTTGATAAGTCATTTGTAGGTCTGACTGTCAGGAGGGACAGTGGCATGCTTAGTCTTAATAGGCTTTTCCTCAGACTCCTCTTCCTCCTGTATGGGAAGTGTTTTTTCCACCTCATCAGGTTTATCAGTGGCCTTACTTTTACCCTTCTTTCTCTGCACAGTGGCTTCTTCATTTCTTACCACAGGCTCCTCGAAGTGTTTCACATGGGTTTCCTCTTTTCTCTCCAAAGGTATTTTAGTACCTTTACCTTTATGTACAAGGGATTCTTGTTTTCTTTTGACAAGCTTCTCAATGCCTTTCTCAGAGGTATCATCTCTCTTCTCCAAAGGTCCTTTAGCACCTTTACCCTTCTTATTTTGTACAAGGGTTTCTAATTTCTCCTCTACATGATTTTCAATATTTTTCCCCTTCTTCTTTTGAATAGGGATCTATGGTAAGGACTGCTCTCTATAATCATCCTTTGGAATTGATGACCTTGTGAAAGGTATTTTACCTTTGATTTCAACTACTGGAGGAGAAGGGGAAAATATAAGCTTCTTCCCTCTCTTAGATGTAGCTTTGGTAGAAGGAGGCACCTCTTATAACCCTGGTGGAGGAGGTGGTGAAAAGTATCTATGTGGAGAAGGACATACTTCCTCCTCAACTTCAATGACCTACTTGTTGACCTCTGACACTTGAACATGGGCTCTTCCCTTTCTCTTCCTACTAGTTCCTACTTTGGTGGCACTGGTAGGTGACAAAGAAATTGCCCTCTGTGAATGAGGAGTGGGTGCTAGATCCAACTTAAAATGAGAGGTAACCACAAAATGCTCCCATGAAATATATTTCTTGCCCAATTCGTCAGATACTATCATTCTGATTAATCCAAAGTGGAAAAGGCTAGAAACCACATCTTTAGATTTGGCATGTATCATATCTGACATCTTACCTATACTCCTCAACAAGTAATAAGGAATATTCATCTCAACCTTACCAGTAAAATGTAGCAACAATTTTATATGGTACTGGTATAATGTGTTGAATCTCCCTTCATAAGTAAAATATCTCTATATGATCTTCAATAGTCTGTCAAATTGTTCAATCAATTAGCTCCTTGGCATACTTTTGGACAAGTCATTGGCTTGATATTCAGGTTTGACGAGATATTTTTCATAAGCTGAACTCAAAGCCATGTCTTTGAACCACCTTTCACCTGTAATGGGGATCCCTATTGCAGCTGAGATGGAGGCTTCAGTCACTTCAAACTCCAAATCCCCAACCTTAGTTTTCTTACCATCAAACTGCAATGCAAACTATCTTGCTACCTCTAAATGGCCTCTCTGCATGTTCTGACAGAAGAAGAGGCACCCTACTCTTCGAAAGGCCTCTCTTGCCATGGGTTCTATATTAAAAAGAAGCATGTCCACTAGTTCTGTCCGAACTATCTTTCCTCCTTTATGTGCCTTCTTCGATTTAGGGGTCTCCATGACTCAGAATGAGGGCTCTTAAAAGGTTTGGTAATGCTTAGGAGACTTTGAATGGGGTTTCAAATATGAAAGGCTGGCCCTATGCAACTGAGTAAAACATTTAATTTTGAGATGAAAGGAGGCAGGGGAAGCAACGAGAGGTTAAGAAGTGCCTCTGGGTAGTGCAACACATACGTAGAGGATAGACTAGTCTAAATGTTGCAACTTCAAGGGCTAAGGAAGACAACATAAATATGACTCATATACAGGCCATGAGGTTTACAGGTCCGAAAAAGAGAGGAGACGAGGATATCATACAAAGATGAATCTTTTACCATTGTGCAAACTTAGCAAAACAAAAAACCCGAGAACAAATTACCTATGAGGATTAATACGCAGAGGAGTTAATAGTGGATACCTACATAGTAGACACCTATTGAGCTCTTCAACGCAATCTTAGGATGAAAATGAGGAAACTTTGGCCCTGGAATCTTTCACAGTAGTAAGATTTGGTTGACATGTGATTGCCTGATCAGAACTGGCAAATTCACACAGCGTAGCACTGTTGAGTTTTCAAAATTAGAAATCGTTATCAAGGAACATAAATGCAAGATCTTTTGAAGTCACTTTAACCAAATTATGGCACTGAAAACAAGGGATATGGTATCGGTCGTGGAAATCATGACTTGGGGTGGTGGTATGATAAATGTGATAGGCACTATGGAACTGCCTGATAAGTAGGCAACGCTTCCAATTCAAAAATATGATTAGATAGGTAAGAGAGGACAATGAGGCATGCTCGTGAGGTCATGAGTGAGGAGAGAGGTGTGTCACATCAGCCTGATCATGGGAGGTATCGACCTAGGGGAAAATCATGAAGGGGACCAAAGTAAAACATGAGCTAGGAATGGTTTAGGGATCAAAAATCAATTTGAGGATCAAAATAGAGCTAAGACTCAAAAACTTTAATCATACAAGGGGTCCTACCAATCATAAAATTTAAAGGGGTGAGACCTTAAAAGAAAAAATTAAAAACGAAGGCTTAAAAAGGATTGAAAACAAACTAAAAATACCCAAGGCAATTTAGTGTGATAACACCTCCGTTAGGACCCTTTTTGAATTTCTTCTTGTTGTTGGAAGCAAGAGCCACATTCTCCTCATCATGACCTGTGGATGAACTACCATGCACATAACTTCTTTGGGTCTCCTCCTAAACAAATTCATCCCAAAGACGTTCCCACTTGGGAAGGTTATCCCTAGCCACAATGCCCTCAATAAAAACAACCCATTGTTTGGAAACTCCATTCAATGTTGTCCTCACAAGTTCATTGTCAGCAATGGCCTCGCTCGCATCTCCAAGCTCATATCTCACCTGTGTCAACCTGGTAATATATGTGACCACATTTTCAGCCTTGGTCATTTTAATGCTCGTCATTTGTTCTCTCAAAACCATCTTCCGGATTTCATTTGTACTCTGGTACAACTTCGTCAAGGACTCCCACATATTGTAGACATTTACCTTCCATGTCACATGAGGAATCAAATCATCCTTTATGGAATCAAGGATAATCATCTTGGCCTTGATACTCTTCTTGGTGTATGTTGCTAGAAGAGTTTCATCTGTGGGTACATTCACAAGATTTGTTGTGGATTTCTCAAAAATATCCCATAATTCACTTTCTTGCAATAGAAAGATCATCCTCTCTTTCCAAGAACCAAAGTTCACTACCCCATCAAGTTTGTCCTCAACCCTCAAACCTGTAGCCATTGACCCTTTTCTGCGGAAAATGAAAAATTCAAATTTATGTCCAGTGAAGTGACTTATGTCCCACTTTTCTGACTTTCTGATATAAATCTTCCTCTCTTTAACTTAGCTCTGAAACCATGTAAAATTTCAGACCCCACCCAGTTTCAAGTCTCACATATTTTTAGTCAATGTTTAATGCCCAAACCCAGTTTTATGACAACCAAATAAACTCAGTGTTGTTCCTAAGATTAAACTTAAGGCTCAAAGAGTAATGCCAGGCATCATGAATTAAGGAAAGTTGGTTTTAAAGGTGTTTTTTCTTCTGTTAGTTGTGTGAGAGTTAAATCCTCAAATGGAATTAATATCTAAACAGAACAGAGGTCGTATTTCTTCGTCTGAGTCAATTTATCAAATTGAAAGAAGAGAAGAAAATTACA
>SNQJ01S0081105.1:21168-35527 GCA_010110895.2 Picea sitchensis | reverse complement strand
TTTTTTTTTTTTTTTTTTTAGGAGTTAAGAGGTAAGAAGGCGATGCCGACAACAGTTTAATCACACCACTGATGAATAACGCTAGCACATAGTCCAGGAAACAAGTTACTATGACAACACACACCGACTCAAGACAACTGGCAAACATGCACAAAATAACAAGGAGGACGACTACCCTTCCGACACAAACATGACCACGCCTACAAGCTAAGGGACAACACCCCCATCCTGACATCATGACCTAGATGAATAATACTAGAACCTCAAGGCGCACAGACCTAATTCTTGAAGGCGTTTGACCCTTGTGCTAAGAGAAACTTGGACACTCTTCAACACTCACACAAAAGAACCTACTTCGGCCAAGATCTCGTTCGCCGCTATCCCTAGGGTGTGCCATGATCCCCTCATCAGGAATCATGCCATTCCTCGAGTGATAGATGTGTTAATAACCTTGGAAAAAAACAAAAGGGACCAAGACTCAAGAAAACTCTGATGATTTAGGAACCAAATACTGACTGGGAGACTATACCTACCCCACACAAAGGTTGAAGAGACACAAGAGGATGAAGACAAGGGGTGATGCCATCCCACACGACATCGTCCTTGCCCCCACCAATCACCCAGTCTAACCGGTCTATGATTACATTTAATTTTAACAAGGGTTCCATTCTAACGAGGCACGTCAAGTTACAATTAGACAATAATGCGTCCACTAAATAAACGTTAATACAATTAATTTTGCAAATATAAGTGGTCAATACTAAAACCATAATTATAAATTCCCTCTATCCTTAATTAAAATTCAATCCAGCGAGTCTAAAATTTGCAATCCATTCCTTACTTACCAATCAAATTTTAATCTTTAACACAACCTAATCGGTCAAGTCTATGTTAATCCAAATTCTCCACCCAACTAGACATTAACTGGAATACCAACATTTACAATATTAAAGTAGAATTCTATCATTATAACACTTATGAACAATTAAATCTCAGCATGTAGTCTAGTTATATTGACCGAACTAACAATATTATCTGTCGAATAATATTAGAAGGAAATGACTAACTATTAGCAGGGTTGGAGCAATTTATCGAGGAAATTAACATAAAGGTTACTTAACAATTGATATAGAAATAACAAGGCAATTACATGACCATTAACACGACAATTAAAAGAGCACTAACAAGGTAGTTTACATGACTGTTGTCATAACAAGTAATACAACAATAGCAAAGCATTTAAGGTGTTAGTTAACATTTAACTCGTTGTGTCATTTAATCCAAAGAATGAATATGCTGGCCATTTACATTGCTATAGAAATTGTTCTGGCAATTAATATGACCATTACATAACAATAAATCTAACAATAACAAGGAATTTAACTCACCATTATCCATTTTATTTGCTAGAAAAAATCAAGGCAATTAATGTGACCATTACATAGCAATGAATCTATCAATAGTAAGGCATTTAACTAACTGTTATCCATTTAATTCACTATGGAAAAATTAGCAAAAACGCAGTGCCTACATGGTGGCCAATCGTTCCCAATTGACAGAAACTCAACAATTAAAGGTAAATGTATCCAATCAACATCAGCGTAGTCCATCACTCAAGGGAAAATGCAGTCATAGTTTGAAGGTGAAATCGTGGTCATTACTGCAAGTCAGTTATGAATTGAATAGCAAAAAAAGGGTGGGTGAATTCAACATGCACACAGTCAATTTTTATTTACCAAAACCGTGGTCATTCCGACAGGTGAATTTAAGATTTAAAAGGCTAAATTCGTGGGTGATTTCTACAACAACTCAATCCATCGTTGGAAAGAAAAAACGTGGGCGTTTAAAATGACAATCTTAGTCTCATTTGAAAGAAAAAACGTGGGCATTTAAAACAACAAACTCAGTCTCATTTGAAAGAAAAAATGTGGGCATTTAGAACAACAAACTCAGTCTCATTTGAAAGCAAAAACATGGGCATTTAAAATAGTAAACTTAGTCTCATCTGAAAGCAAAAACGTGGGCAATTAAAACAACAATCTCAGTCTCATTTGGAGGCAAAATGTGGGCATTTAAAACAACAAACTCAGTCTCATTTGAAAGCAAAAACGTGGGCATTTAAAACAGTAAACTTGGTCTCATCTGAAAGAAAAAACGTGGGCAATTAAAACAACAATCTCAGTCTCATTTGAAGGCAAAACGTGGGCATTTAAAACAACAAACTCACTCTCATTTGAAATAAAAAACGTGGGCAATTTTAAACGACAATCCCTGTCTCATTTGAAAGAAAAACGTGGACATTTAAAATGACAATCTCTGCAACATTTAAAAGAAAAAACGTTTTTCCATTTCCAGGATACCAATACCAAATGAAAACATGAATCAATTCATTTTTCCATTNCTTGAATACCAATACAAAATGTATACATGAATCAATTCATTTTTCCATTGCCATAATACCAATAAAGAATGAAGACATGAATCAATTCATTTTTCCATTGCCAGAATACAGATACAAAATGAAGACAACAGTAAGAGAACTGAAAGGATCCAATCATCCAAGGACAACAACGAAGGTAGACAACTGATAGGTTTTTCCTTTTCTCATCATCCTCGCACAGAAAGGCAGGGCGTTGAGATCCATAGGTCTATTAACGTTGAAGAGATGACCGTAGATCAGGCTCCTGACCGACTGCCCAGGCGAGGACTGATGAGATAGGGATGATAGGAAAAACCACCACAATGGTCACAATCAAACACCACAAGAAGGTCAAGACATGCGGGGAAACGAAGGCCATGGGAGTCAATCGATCATCGATCTAGGCTATGAAAGAAATTTAGTCATCAATCTAGACAATCAGTTTACTTACTCCATTAAACATGCATATCTAAGCATAAATCCTACAACAATCTACCATACAAAAATGAAGAGAGCGTACCATTGTCTGATCGCCTGCTCTGAGTGACGTCCCGCGCACTCCATGCAACTCCCGCTTTCCAACCGACGAGACTTAACTAGTACCTCCCAGCCAATGCTAGGGGTACTCTTATTCCCCCTTAGCCCCCTGAGCCGCAAATGGGCCACACACACTATCCAAAGATTCAACTAGCTCCCAACTCGCCTCACAAGGCCGAGCTACCACTCCTCACCAAGATGGGTATCCCAACTCCCACAAGCTAAGTCAGTCAAGTAGATATTTCTGCAGCGTAATGTTATGCAAACAGAAGAGATCCTTTATCTTTCGCCTCCCTCCATTATATAGAGTTTCCAAGTCCTTTACCTTCCCAAAATCCCATTTAATTTAATATTTAATAAATTAAATCCTAAAAATCCTCCCCGTACAAGTGTGACCCATCCCCTTCATTCCTTCATAAATTAATTAATTAAATTAATTAATTACCCCTATTTCCCTCACCCACCTAGAGTCACTCCTAGAATCTCTCCTAGGTGTCTCCAAAATCCCTTACAGGTTTTAATGACTTTCCCCATTATTAATTTTCTAGTTCAGTTTAAATTAGAATCTCTTAAATGCTAGATACCTTACTAAGTTTGACTTTTTGCTTTTTCCCCTGTGTTTCCATTTTCTTTTTATGTTTCCCTCTTTTCCTAGTTTCCTAAATATTTTAGATTTCCCTCTTTCCCCTTTTCATTTAGAACTCAAATTGGCAGGTGTAGAAATTAACTTTTTTCCCTTTTCCATTTTTAATTAATAAATTTTAAATTATCATAAAATAATAAAACAATTATTTCCCTTTTTAAATTTTATCCTAACAGATTTTTATGAATCATTTACATTGCTTACCCCCTTCTTGTTACAACATTTAACGAAGATTATAATTATTATTTATGTTGTTTATATATATATATAAAGATAAAATTTTACCACTAGCATAATTTAGACCTAGACCTTAAATTTTCGTGTTGGGCGACATTTTATTAGGAAAATTGTTTTAAAAATTCTTATCACGTTATTCGTCCTAAGGTCGTCTAGGTTCATTCATTTATTATTACAATGCGACTTTCCCTTCAGGACACACTAGGTGCTCCAAGGGTGCCACTCGCCTCATCTGTTCCCTTGCGTGACGTGCCCTTCAGGACGCACCATGTGCTCAAAGGGTGTCATTCTCCTCTTTCCACTTTTATTGAGCGATGTGCCCTTCAGGATGCACCACGTGCTCGAAGGGTGACACTCGCCTCTTGAATTATTTGGTAGACATCAAAAACCCCTGGAGTGAATAATTCGCTAGGTGAACTTGTGGGAGACTAAGGGCCTCTAAGGAATAATCCCCCCGCCTTATTGTGTGCCCCTTAGAATCATCATGAGCGACTATCACAATCTTTCCTCACGACATCATGGGTCCTCTCAAACTAGGTAATCATTAACCTACAGTTCGAGCCACGACGAGAGTGCTAATAGGATGTTGCAGGGCTGCTGTCCACACCTCTCCCTTAACCTCTCTGGTGGTCGTGCGTGACCCCTCTACTCCACATGTGAGTCTGGTTGACAAGCTATCGTCAGTCTGCATCATCAATGAATCATGTCAGAAATATATCCATAATCATATCATCTAATCAGATGCACTAATATCACAATAAAATAATCAAACCCCAATGGTACACTCCCGGACTCGATCCAGAGTCCAAGGGGTTCCATCGATGCCTCTGCATCCTCGAGGTCCAAAATCCCGCACACTCAGTAAAACTGAGTCAATAGCACCCGTCTATCTCAATGTAGTAAAACAACATGTCACCAACCCATAACGCCTCATAATCAAAATCAATGTTTTAATAGCATAAAATCTGGATCACTTGCAAGCAAGTGTCCTCAAAGAATAAGTTCACTCAGTGTGCAAGAGAGGGATGTTACATACACCCCCTATCGGTCTAAACTTCATCCCAAAGTTTCATAGTATAAATGTCGAAATAAAGCGTATCACAATATCATAAGTCTATCTATCAAACAAAAATGGAAACTGTTGGCGCATATCATATGCATCCTCCTAGGTCGCCGAGTGTGGACTATAGCTGTCCCACTGGACCTTGACCTTCTCTACCATTCAACATCATAGCTATCGAATGTGATGATCTAAGATGTGGATCGGCTCAGCTGTGAGGGCCCCCTCATTCGACACCTACAAAGAACTCATGTCAATAACATGTGTAGGATCACTAAAATAATGTCTCAAAACAGATACATGAAAATTATCGTGCATACACCTCAAGGAATTAAGCAAGGCTAGTCAATAGGCCACGGGCCCCTTTCTCTCCACAATATTGAAAGGTCCCATGAACCTAGGAGATATTTTAGCTCCCTTTCCAAAATTGATTGAACTCTTATGTGGTCTAACCCGCAAGAAGACTCGAACACCAACCTCGTAACTACGGTCGACACGGTGCACATCGACATAACTCTTCTTTCAATCCTGCACTTCTTTAATCCTTTGTCTTATGGTTTTCATTTGCTCTTCCATTTCTTGTATCACTTCTGGTCCCACCAGGGCCCTATCCTCAAGCCGATCCCAACTCAAAGGCATCCGACACAGTCGCCCGTAAAGAATCTCAAAAGGCACCATATTAATGGTGCTTTGGTAACTGTTGTTATAAGCGAATTCCACCAGTGGCAAGAATTCTTCCCAACGCTTTTGCTAGTCCATCACGTACATACACAACATGTCCTCCAAGGTCTGGTTTGTTTGTTCGGTTTTCCCATTAGTCTCCTAGTGATACGTCATACTAAAGTTTAGTTGGGTTCCCAAGGCCTCTTGGAAACTCATCCAAAATCATCTAGTAAACACCAATCCTCGATCAGATATAATCCTCTTAGGCACGCCATGCAGCCCCACAATCTCACCGATAAAAATTCTAGCTATGTCAGGTGCCTGATACGTCGTACGCATAGGAATAAAGTGAGCACTCTTCATCAGAGTGTCTACTACTACGAAAATCGAGTCGTGTCTCCTTGCCGTCAGTGGAAATCCAACAATAAAATCCATCGAAATAACCTCCCATTTCGATTTTGGAATAGCGTGTGGCTGTAGTAATACTGTTGGGTGCCTATGTTCATCCTTTACTTGCTGACATTCTAGACATCTGGCCACATAGTTGAATATGTCTACCTTCATTCCCTTCCAGAAGAATAAGGGCTTAAGGTCTGCCCTCATCTTCGTGACTCCCAAGTGAGCCATGTAAACTGCTCTATGAGCCTCGCTTAGGATCAATCTCCTCAACTCTTCGTTCGGTGGTATGTAAATCCGATTTTTAAAACTCAATAAACCATCGTCGTCAAATGTAAATCCTTCAAATCTTGGTACCATCATTGTGTTTTGTCTGATAAAACCCTCAACCTCTTTGTACCAGTCATCGTCACGCTATAAAGTTAGAATCTTTTCATGTAGATTAGTTTGAAGAGTAAACACCGAAAATATGCGTGGACTCCGACTCATTGCATCTGCCACTCAGTTCACTGTTCCTTTTATGTAAGTAATCTCAAAGTCGTACTCGCTAAACAATTCCGACCAACGCCGTTGTCGCGCGTTTAGGTATTTTTGCATAAAGATGTGTTGTAGTCCACAGTGGTCAGTCTTTAGTTCAAAATTTCATCCAACAAGGTAGTGTCTCCAAACCTTCAAGGCATAAACGATGGATAACAACTCCAAGTCATGCGTCGCGTAGTTCTCCTCGAGATGTAAGCGATCACTCTACTTTCTTGCATCA
This sequence comes from Picea sitchensis, assembly GCA_010110895.2. NCBI lineage: Eukaryota > Viridiplantae > Streptophyta > Pinopsida > Pinales > Pinaceae > Picea > Picea sitchensis. The sequence goes on along the minus strand of SNQJ01S0081105.1, from coordinate 28,812 downwards.
AGACTCCACCTAAGCCTTCCTTGGATGTGTCAGTGCATATTAGGAAGTCTGTGTCCATGTCAGGGACCTTTAGTATTGGTGTTATTGTCAACAACCCCTTGAGCCTCCAAAATGATTCCGCGCATTTCTCGGTCCAAACAAACTTCTTGTTTTTCTTCTACAACTCTGTGATCGGATTTGCTATTTTTGAAAATCCATCGATGAACCTTCGATAGTATCTTGCTAAACCCATGAAGCTACGCACTTCTGGGAAATTCGTCGACGTAGGCCATTCCATAATAGTCTCGGCCTTGGATGGATCCATGGCGATACCTTCGCCAGAGATGACATGCCCTAAGTAGTGAATCTTCGATTGATAAAATGAGCATTTGGACAACTTTCCATACAATTTGTGCTCTCACAAACATTGTAGTACCAAGCGTAAGTTCTCGTCATGCTCCTCCATCATCCGAGAGTAAATCAAAATATCGTCAATGAATACTTGGATGAACTTGTCCAAATACTCGTGGAACACCCTGTTCATCAAAATCATAAATACCTCTGGGGCGTTTGTCAGTCCAAATGGTAAAACAATAATCTCGTAATGTCCAAACCTCATATTAAAGGCGGTATTAGGGACGTCATCTTCCTTAATCCATAATTGGTGGTACCCTGATTGCAAATCGATCTTTGAGAACACCGTCACACCCTTCATCTGATCGAACAGATCATCAATCCTCAACAACGGATATTGATTCTTGATCGTGTCCTTGTTCAATTGACGATAGTCAATGCAGAGCCTCCACGACCCATCCTTATTTTGTATGAAAATAACAGGTGCACCCCACGGTGACACACTTGGACATATCAGTCCCAAGTCCAACAATTCCTTTAGTTGCATTCTCAACTCCTGTAACTCCGGGGTCGACATTCGATAAGGCGTTCTTGCTATCGGTTCTGTCCCTGATTTTAGGTCTATGGTAAACTCCAATTCCCTCTCTGGCGGCATCCAAAGTAACTCCTCCGGAAAGACGTCTGCAAACTCTCTCACCATAGGAAGGTGTTCTAGACCTTCCGCTACTCCCTTCTCATTTAACACAAGAATCACATAAAGCTTACATCCCTTGCGCATGCTCTTCCAAAGCTGCAAGGAAGAGATGAACCTCAGGGAAAATCCCTGGTTCCGACCTACAATCACTCATCTCCGTCCTTCATCATCGACCAAGCTCAACCGTTTCATCTTGTAGTTGAGTACCGCCTCATGTGATTCCAACCAGTCCATACTAATCATGACGTCATAAGGTCCTAAGATCGTGACGTACAATTTGGCCCTGGTGACAAACTCTCCCAGGTTAAGGATACAGCCTGTAATCTTTCCTCCAACCTTTTGTTTGGCTCCTGAGGCCATCTCTATGAAGGTAAATTCATCCTGTTCGACTGAATTTACCTTAATCATTTTTAGCGCTGAACCATAAATGAAACTCTTGGTAGCACCGGGATCTATCAAAATACTAAGGATCTGGTCAGCGACGGTACCTGTCGTCTTGAGCACAATCGACTGATGCTCTTCCTGGCGGTTATTCACCGTTTCATGAATCCGATGGGCCTTTCCCAAATATCCCACAGTAGTCAGTCTGGCTGATCCAAATGATCTAGTCCTCTCCACAGGGAAATCATGTTGGTAGTGTGTGTCCCCACATGTCAAACACCCCTGCTTCGGTCCAGTATTCCTGGTACCCGAAGTAGAAGATGATGACCTGCTGGACTAGAATCCTAGTTTGTTTTGCTGAACATGCCTAAAATGATACTGTTGTGGTTGATGTTCTTGTTGATGCTATGGTCCCTGATAAGGTGTCCGCTGCTAAGGCGTCGATCACCGAGGTGTAGTGAAAGTGGATCCCCTCTGAAAGCCACGATATCCCAACGTATGTCTGGCTAGTGTCTGATGCTACAATGCACCATACAACACCTGCCCTACGGGTCTCACTGGAGTCCTGCTCTGACCCCTGCTAATAAGCTCCTCCTCTATTATGAGGGCCTCTGGATGGCATAATGCAAGGTTTGAGGCATCAAAATCCTAACCTTGGCACGTATGTTGTCGTTAAGGCCGAACACGAACATGTTGAACTTAAGTTTCTCAGTGTTAAGATGCAGAGCATATCAGAGCAGCTTCATAAAATGGGCCTCGTACTCGGGCACTGTACGACTGCCCCATCGTAAGGCGTTGAACTCATTGAGCTGACGCTCAATGAATTCCTCTGATAGGTATCTCTCTCGGAACCATTCCTCAAACAATTCCCATGACACGTGTTCGACGACCATGTTCAACTATGATAAGAGCGTCTTCCACCATAGAAGAGTGCTTCCTTTCAATTGGAAGACCACCATGCAAACCTTCATGTTGGAGGTATAATCGTGAAGTGCAAAGCACATCGCCATATTCTCCAACCATGCCTCGATGGTTGCACCGTCCGGGGCACCAAAGAAATCGGAAAATCTGACCTTCTCGAGCTCCCAGTGAATGCTACCAGTACTAACCGGAGTGTACAGTGGAACCTCAGGGGGTTCTGATGCTCTAGCCTCATCTCTATACAAACAACTGATCAGTGCCTCATACATGTGCTAAAAATATCTCATCATTCCGACCACATCACCAAATGCTATCTGCTCCTACCCGACAACCTGTTCTTCTCCTTGGGGGTTAGATCCCTCAAGCGTGGATGATACTAGAGGTGTCGCACCTCCTCCCCTAGCACCCCTTCATCTGCCTCCATGACGTCCTCTAATCATGATTACCTGTACGCATACAAGTCAACTCAATTAGCAACATTATAATCAAATCATATCAACAAAATCCATAGTGATCCCTAGTCGCAGGTTGAACCCGATCTAATACCATATGAAACGACCCCATCGTTATGACAACAAGGGAAACCATTTTTTTTTTAGGAGTTAAGAGGGAAGAAGGCAATGACAAAAATGGTTTAATCACACCACTGATGACGAACGCTAGCACCCAGTCCAGGCAAAAAGTTACTATGAAACCACACACCGGCTCAAGACAACTGGAAAACTTGCGCAAAATAACAAGGAGGACAACTACCCTTCCAACACAAACACGAACACACCTACAAGCTAAGGGACAACACCCCCATCCCAACATCATGGCCTAGACAAACAATACTAGAACCTCAAGGTGCGCGAACCTAACGCCTGAAGGCGTTCGCCCCTTGTGCCAAGAGCAACTTGCACGCTTGTCAGCACTCACACAAAAGCACCTACTCCAGCCAAGATATCGTTCACTACTATCCCCAGGGCATGCCATGATCCCATCATCAGGAATCATGTCGTTCCCTGGGTGATAGATGCATCGATAACCTTGGTGCAAAACAAAAAGGACCAAGACTCAAGAAAAATCCAATGAGCTAGGAACCGAATACTGATTGGGAGACTATACCTACCCCACACAAAGGTTGATGAGACACATGAGGATGAAGAAAAGGGGTGATGCCAATGCACACGACATCATCCCCGCCCCCACCAATCACCTAGTCTAACTGTTAGCAGACCTCCTGCGCTCAAGCCAAGATCCGCAAAGGATCGCTCTAAATTCTCTTTGAGCCGAAGCGGCTCCTTCGGTTCCCTACTGAAACCTTATGAATCTGATCCACAGGTCCTTCCGAAACACCACCTGTGTGAAAAAGAACTAGGCATGAGCTTTACCCTTCTCCAAGTGACCACAATGCTCTGACCAAGGCCTTAACACAAGCGCCTTCCACAACTTGTGATCTCATGAGTTCATGAGTCGAAGCTCTCGACTCCTCTTTCTCCAAACCTCCGATACTCGAGATTGCGATACGGGTATGGATCCTCTTGTTAGCGCCCTCTACATATAACCGTAGGATAGGGATAACTGCTAGCACCTCTCGCTACTCATGACTTCGCGAGTTGGAGTGTCGAGCTCTCATGCTCTTTTCTTGCGAATCTCCGAAGTGTGATAAGTCAACAGGATGTTGACTCCTTCCCAGGCAACGAGTGTCCACCTGTCAACCATGCGGTCCGCACCTAATGGACGTGCCACGTGTTCTCCCGAGACCTAGCCCTTGACACTTCGTGACTTCTACAGTCAAAAGTGATTCCTCCAACCTCTGAACCCCCGATACACGACATAGCGAAGGTTCTGATCCAACGATCTTTCCGCGACCTGGATCTAACGACTGTCTCTTCTCCTCGCTACTCGAAGCTTCGTGAAATCAAGAGTTTGGTCTGCCCTCTCCAAACTCCCGAACCTCAAATCCACAAGATAATCAAATGTGTGGATTGAAACGAGATCAATGGCTCACATTGACCCTTGATTCTTGGGTGATGGGTTTCATCGACCTCTAACCACCTTGCAACCCCCTTTGATCCTAGAGTCCTCGCGACTTCACGAATTCTCCATAGAGAATTCTGACCGTCTGCCACAGCTACTGTTTCGCGTGACTTCCAGAGATTAAAATCCATGCACCTTCCTCCAGATCTGATTGATATCGGTCCTCGGTGCTCTATCTGATGGCCCATATCCCTTTGTCTTCCTTGTGCGCTTCCCTGCCTGCACCTGGATGTAAACTTCAATGATCCAAATCTTTCTTCCAGCACCGATCCTATGGTAGTTGTGCTCTCCCTCGAGCCTACGTTTCTTCTTCCTACCCCTTGGAAGATTTATGAAGTATCAAAGGTCTCAGCCTTTGCTTCCTCTTGCGAGCCTACAACCTTGGTATAGCCTAAATTCTTAGGATGCTCCTCCTCCTAAGCTTCAGGACTATGAAACCTTGAAAGGTCACCCTGAATTCTGCACTCCTTGCAGCTATCGCTCTGTGCACAAAGGAACTGTTCCTCCTGAGCTTTGTCAACACTGAACCTCAAAGAGGTTCTCGACCTTTGCACTCCTTGCAGAGTCTCTGCACACAAAGGTGCTATCTGTCCTGAGCTTTTCTGTGCTCTGCTCCTGTGCTTGACAAGCCTTTAGACGGATGTCTCTCAACACTTTACTCAGGTGTTGGCCTGGTGCACTCCTTGTACAGGTCTTTCTCCTCTTGAGCTTCAATTGCTTAGACCTTAATGGTCTCTGCCCCTTTATCTCCTTGAAGGGATGGAAATTCCCTCTGGAAACTTCCTGCTCAACCACTCCTTGCTAAGCCTACAGGGTGTTCAGTAACCTTGTGAAGGTATTCCCTTGACACTTCTCTTCTCTGTGAACTCAGACAAGAGTTCCTTCTGTGCCCTCCTGCACCAACTCAATGCCCACCTGGTAGAGTCTCTAGAATCCTCCGTGATTCTGTCTTCTCAATGAACTTGAAATAGAGTTCTTCTCCTAATGCATCCTGTGCATTCACTCAATGCCCTCTTGGCAGAGCCTTACAAAATTCTCAGGAATCCTGTCTTCTCTGTTCCTTCTATGCACCTTCTCAAATGCCCTCTTGGCAGAGCTTCTACAGAATCCCTCAATGATTCTGGTCTGTCCTCTACTCTCTTCTGCAGAGTCTCACCTCCAAGGTATTCAACAACCTTGAGGATTCTCCTTGAGTCAGTGACTTCCTCTAGTGTGCCCTCCTGGCACGTATTTGTCTGAAATTCCATAGGATTCAGAAGTGCACTCCTTGCACTGGCTTACAAAACCCACAGTATTTTGTCATGCAACCTCTTGCATGAAGCCTCGAAGAACCCAACCCTGGAATCAAAGAACTCATAGACAGTAAATTATGTCTATCCCTGCAAATACATACCTAACATACATCTACAACATATCATAAACACATAAAGACATTCATTAATGAACTCATAAACATGTGGACAACAACATGCATGAAAAACTGCTCTGTTTGTATTAAACAAGAATGCCTCTTTACAATGTGTTTTTGAGCTTAGATTTGACAGAGTCTCAACTCCTTCTCTCCTCTCCCAACTAACTCTCGCAGAGCTCTACTATATATTGACTCTAACTCTAAACAAGATCAAAATATCTTTTACATGAGGGGGCTCTTCGAGCTCTTCCCTCCATCTCACCTACTCTCATTCAATTACATTGAATTCACAATTAAATGGATGTCTAGTCCAGATCAGAGCTAGATCCAGCCTTACAACTATTTAAGGCTACTCTTAACTAAGCCTACGCATAGGCATAGCCTTATGGCTCCACGACCTTACAAAACATTAATTACATTATTTTCAAATTCAAAATTTGAAACGAGAGGGTTGCGCCTCTCCTTCTTCATTGAATGCGCACTGTGCTGGCTGGCTGGCTGGCGCATGGATGGCTTGGGAGTGATGCTCCTGCATCATACTCCTCTGCTGCGAAAAATTCATGAGATCCTGCTCATGAGATCCCCAATGCTGCTATTGAAATCCTCCTAGATCCCAAACAGTCCTTTGGAGCTGTTCATCTACTCCATTGCTCTGTTGCTGCTGCTACTACTACTTCTTCCGTTGCTTTGCTGCTATTGCTGTCTCCCTTCTGCTCATCTTCCCTTCGCTGGCATCTTATGCTGATCTAACCATCAGCTTTCGATCTTCTCAATATCCTTGTCCAGCTGCTCCAGTGGCTGGCTCTATTCAAAAAGTCTCCTCTGCTGCAATTCTTCCTCATCAGTGGGTAGATCTACTAGATCTCCCATGCCATATTCTCTATCTTCTATGGCCTTAACTTGCCACTTTGCTGCAAAGTTCAACTTTGCAGTCTCACCACTGAAATGCTGTCCAACTTCCTTCTGTGGTAGTGTTGCTGCTACCATTTCTCTTGCAGGCATGTCTCCTGCTTCCTCCAGCTGCTCCTTGGGATGGTATTCTTCTTCGTCTACTACTGCATGCCTCGACATTGCAATCTTCATCAACTGTTCAGTTCATTGGCTGAAATTTCTGAGCAATTCATCGGAATGCTCATCTTCTGCTATCATCGGCCTGACTGTCTGTTCATGGAAGTCATCTGCTGGCTCTGTATTGTTCAACCAATCCTCCAACATCTCCAACTCCTTCTCCCATGTAGTGAACATATTATCTCCATGTTCTTCTTCTGCTTTCAGCTTCAGTGCTGCAACTATCTCGTTTTCAGCTTCCTGGCTGAAAATTTAGAGCCATTCTTTCGAATGCTCCTTTTCCTCTGCTTGGGCAGCCTCTGATATCTGCTCCACCTCTTTCTCCCTGATAGTCTCTATTGGCTGTCTGTCTTCTGTTGCTGCCTTGGAAACACACACGCTGGCCTCATCTGGGATATGTGGCAGGAATATCCAAATTCCCCCAATCATCAGAAGATTCCTATGATCCTCCTTCTCTGTCAGTCGTCCTTGCTGATATGAACTCAGCTCTGAGCTCATCTGCTCTCCCTTTCCGTCCTAGCAGTATGGGAGTTCTCTGCTTCCCCCCTGGAAATCTATGAGATCCTGCAGAGATCTCATCTCATTGCCCTCTTGGCAACATGAAATTCCCCTGCTGTCCTTTTGACAGTCTATGAGATCCCGCAACGATCTCATCTCATTGCCCACCTGGCTGTTGAAAAGTCAACAAGAAACATGTGTCTAATTTATTTTTCCCTTAATTAAATTAGACAATAAATATTAATCTATTATCTCATTCATAACTGAGTGATTTGGAATTGTAACAGAATTATAAGTGTAGTTAAGTGAGTTAATA
>SNQJ01S0081105.1:1527-12649 GCA_010110895.2 Picea sitchensis | reverse complement strand
TTGCAGAGATTGTGCATAGGAGGCAGGCTGTCTGGACATGGAAATTGGTGCATGTATTTGTTGATTTGTGTATGACAGTGTGAGACAATTGTATTGTACTGAGAGCTCTTGGATTAGAGTTTTGTATGAGATTGTTTCATGATTCATGATATACATAATATATGATAGTGGAGTTTTTAGCTTTACGCTTTCCTGGTAAAACTTTTGTGTTGTGTGTTATTGATATTTCACTTTGTGCATTGTGGTTGTGGTTGTGATTGTGGTTTAATTGCTTCCGCAATAATAATAGTAGAAGCGATTTTGTATTTAACAAGTGGCGGTAATTGTTAGATCAGGAGAATCGCAGGAATACATTAATTTGTATCGAAATTTCTACACTTGCAATTGGAAATTTCTGTTCTGCCCTCTTGGCAGTCTCTGATATCTTCCAATGATCTTAGTTCATCCTCATCACTGAGATTTCTCCCAGCTTCTGGCTCACATAAATGAACCATATCCTCCTCATCATCCCTGAGGCTTTCAACATGCCTCAACCATCTCTTTACCAGCCCCTGCTGTCTTTTGGCCACCAATTCCCTGACTGGCCATTTTACCTTCGTCTTCATGGGCCATTCATACACCCAATGTGGATTTGCATCCTGCTGCATCTGTAGTGAAATCTCCTCCATTCTCACTCTGATCTTGGTGAGCTCTTTATCCATCTTAGCTTTTATTGGCTGTTGATGGATCTTCTTTCCATCGTGTCTATGGCCTTTAGTATCCATTTTCCTGCCTTCTGTCTACCCTCCTAGAAAACCTATTGCTGTCACTCTGCAACCCTGAGTGCTTCCAACGTCCCCTACAGTCCTCCCGACTATCTTCTTGACTGCTGTGTACCTGCGATCAATCACCACAGAGTCTCAATACTCTGCCTTCCTCTGATACCAAACTGATGTATATCAGAGTACTCTTTCTCCTCTCGCTTCCTCTTTTTGCAATATACAAACAGAGTCAAGCTATGATACCACTTGTTAGCAGACCCCCTAGCCATGGGCCGAGATCCGCACAAGATCGTTCTAAATTCTCTTTGAGCTAAAGTGGCTCCTTCGGTTCCCTGCTGAAACCTTATGAATCCGATCCACAGGTCCTTCTGAAACCCCACATGTGCGAACAAGCACTAGGAATGAGCTTCACCCTTCTCCAAGCGACCAAAACGCTTTGACCAAGGCCTTAACACAAGCGCCTTGCACAACTCACGATCTCACGAGTTCATGAGTTGAAGTTCTCGACTCCTCTTTCTCCAAACCTCCGATACCCGAGATTGCGATACGGGTATGGCTCCTCCTATTAGTGCCCTCTACATATAACTGTAGGATAGGGATAACTGCTAGCACCTCTCACTACTCATGAATTTGCGAGTTGGAGTGTCGAGATCTCATGCTCTTTTCTTGTGAATCTCCGAAGTGTGATAAGTCAACAAGATGTTGACTCCTTCCCAGGCAATGAGTGTCCACCTGTCAACCATGCGGTTCCCACCTGATGGACACGCCACATGTTTGCCCGAGACCTAGCCCTCGACACTTAGCGACTTCTACAGTCGAAAGTGATTCCTCCAACCTCCAAACCCCCGATACATGACATAGCGAAGGTTTTGATCCAACGATCTTTCTGTGACCTAGATCCAATGGTTGTCTCTACTCCTCGCTACTCGGAGCTTCGTGAAATCAAGAGTTTGGTCTGTCCTCTCCAAACTCCTGAACCCTGAATCCACAAGATAATCCAACACGTGGATTGAAACGAGATCAATGGCTCACATTGACCCTCGAATCTTGGGTGATGGGTTTCACCGACCTCTAACCACCTTGCAACTCCCTTTGATCCTACGATCCTCACGACTTCATGAATTCTCCACAAAGAATGCTGACCGTCCGCCTCAACTACTCTTCCACGTGACTTCCAGTGATTAAAATCCGTGTGCCTTCCTCCAGATATGAATAATATTAGTCCTCGGTGCTCGATCTGACGGCCCAGATCCCTTTCTCTTCCTTGTCCGCTTCCCTGGCTGCACCTGGACGTAAACTTCAACGATTCATATCTTTCTTCTGGCACCGATCCTACGGTGGCTGTGCTCTCCCTCGAGCCTGCACTTCTTCTTCCTGCCCCTTGGAATATTTCTGAAGTATCAAAGGTATTTACCTTTGCTTCCTCTTGCGAGCCTGCAACATTGGTCTTGCTTGCATTCTTGGGATCCTCCTCCTCCTGAGCTTTGGGACTGTGAAACCTTGAAAAGTCTCCCCGACTTCTGTACTCCTTGTAGCTATCACTCTGTGCACAAATGCACTGTTCCTCCTGAGCTTTGTCAATGATGAACCTCAAAGAGGTTCTCAAACTCTACACTCCTTGCAGAGTCTCTACACGCAAAGGTGCTATCTGTCCTGAGCTTTTATGTACCCTACTCCTGCTCTTGACAAGCCTTCAGACGACTGTCTCTCAACACTTTACTCAGGTGTTGGCCTGGTGTACTCCTTGTACAGGTCTTTCTCCTCTTGAGCTTCAATTGCTTATACCTCAATGGTCTCTGCCCCTTTATCTCCTTGAAGGGATGGAAATGCCCTCTGGCAACTTCCTTCTCAAGCACTCCTTGTTGAGCCTGCAGGGTGTTCAGTAATCCTATGAATGTCTTCCCTTGACACTTCTCTTCTCTCTAAAATCAGACAAGAGTTCCTTCTATGCCCTCCTGCACCAACTCAATGTCCACCTGGAAGAGTCTCCAAAATCCTTAGTGATTCTGTCTTCTCAACGAACTCGAAATAAATTTCTTCTCCTAATGCAAACTGTGAATTCACTCAATGCCCTCTTGGCAGAGCCTTACAGAATTCTCAGGAATTCTGTCTTCTCTGTGCCTTCTATGCACCTGCTCAAATTCCCTCCTGGCAGAGCTTCTACAGAATCCCTCAGTGATTTTGGTCTGTCCTGTGCTCTCTTTTGCACAGTCTCACCTCCAAGGTACTCAACAACCTTGAGGATTCTCCTTGAGTTAGTGACTTCCTTTGGTGCACCCTCCTATCACGTCTTTGTCTAAAATTTCATAGAATTCAGAAGTGCACTCCTTGCACTGGCTTACATAACCCACTGTATTCTGTCATGCAACTTCTTGCATGAAGCCTCAAAGAACCCAACCCTAGAATCAAAGAACTCACAGACAATAAATTCTGTCTATCCCTACAAATGCATACCTAACATACATCTACAACACATCATAAACACATAAATACATTCATTAATGAACTCATAAACATGTGGACAACACCATGCAGGAAAAACTGCTCTGTTTGTATTAAACAAGAATGCCTCTTTACATTGTATTTTTGAGCTTAGACTTTGACAGAGTCTCGGCTCCTTCTCTCCTCTCCCAACTAACTCTCGCAGAGCTCTCCTATATCTCCACTCTAAATCTAAACAAGAACAAAAGATCTTTTACATGAGGGGGCTCTTTGAGCTCTTCCCACCATCTCACCTACTCTCATTCAATTACATTGAATTCACAATTAAATGGTTGTCTAGTCCAGATCGGAGCTAAATCCAGCCTTACAACTATTTAAGGCTACTCTTAACTAAGACTGCACATAGGCATAGCCTTATGGCTCCATGGCCTTACAAAAAATTAATTACATTGTTTTCAAATTCAAAATTTGAAATGAGAGGGCTGGGCCTCTCCTTCTTCATTGAATGCTAGCTGGTTGGATGGCACATGGATGGCTTGGGAGTGATTCTCCTGCATCATACTCCTCTGTTGCAAAAAATTCATGAGCTCCTGCTCATGATCTCGCCAACGCCGCTGTTGAAATCCTCCTGGATCCCAAATAGTCCTTTGGAGCTGTTCATCTGCTCCACTATTCTGTTGCTGCTGCTACTGCTACTTCTTCCACTGCTCTGTTGCTGCTGCTATCTCCCTTCTGCTCAACTTCCCTTCGCTGGTAGCTTCTGCTGATCTAACCATCAACTTTTAGATATTCTCAATCTCCTCGTCCAGCTGCTCCAGTGGCTAGCTCTGTTCAGACAGTCTCCTCTACTGCAATTATTCCTCATTAGTGGGTAGATCTACTAGATCTCCCATGCCATATTCTCTATCTGTTGTGGCCTTAACTTGCCACTCTGCTGCAAAGTTCAGCTCTACAGTCTTACCACTAAACTGCTGTCCAACTTCCTTTTGTGGCAGTGCTGCTGCTGCCATTTCTCTTGCAAGCATGTCTCCTGCTTCCTCCAGTTACTCCTTGGGTTGTTATTCTTCTTCGTCTGCTGCTGCATGCCTCGGCATTGCAGTCTTCATCACTTGCTCAGTTCCTTGGTTGAACTTTATGAGCAATTCCTTGGAATGTTCATCTTCTGCTATCATCGGTCTGACCGTTTGTTCATGGCAGTCATCTGCTAGCTCTGGATTGTTCAACCAATCCTCCAGCATCTCCAAATCCTTCTCCCATGGAGTGAACATCTTATATCCATGTTCTTCTTCTTCTGTCAGCTTCAGTGCTGGAGTTGTCTCCTTTTCAGCTTCCTGGCTGAAAATTTCAAGCCATTCTTCCGAATGCTCCTTTTCCTCTACTTGGGTAGCCTCTGATATCTGCTCCACCTCTTTCTCCCTGACAGTCTCTGCTGGCTGTCTGTCTTCTGTTGTTGCCTTGGAAACACACATGCTGGCCTCATCCGGGATATGTGGCAGGAATATCCGAATTCCCCCAATCATCAGAAGATTTCTTTGATCCTCCTTCTCTGTTAGCTGTCCTTGCTGATATGAACTCAGCTCTGAGCTCATCTTCTCTCCCTTTCCCTCCTGGAAGTATGGGATTTCTCTGCTTCCCCCCTGGCAGTCTATGAGATCCCGCATCGATCTCATCTCATTTCTCTCTTGGAAACATGAAATTCCCCTGCTTTCCTTCTGACAGTCTATGAGATCCCGCAACAATCTCATCTCATTGCCCACCTGGCAGTTGGAAATTTTTGTTCTGCCCTCTTGGAAGTCTCTGATATATTCCAGTGATCTTATTTCATCCTCATCACTGAGAATTCTCCCAGCTTCTGGCTCACATACCTGAACCATCTCCTCCTCATCATCCCTGAGGCTTTCAGCATGCCTCAACCATCTCTTTAACAACCCCAGCTGTCTTCTGGCCACCAATTCCCTGACTGGCCATTTTACCCTTGTCTTCATGGGCCATTCATACACCTAATGCGGATTTTCATCCTACTGCATCTGCAGTGCAAGCTCCTCCATTCTCACTCTAATTTTGGCAAGCTCTTTATCCATCTCAGCTTTGCTTGGCTGCTGATGGATCTTCTTTCCATCACGTCTATGGACTTCAGTAGCCATTTTCCTGCTTTCTGTATGCCTTCCTGGAAAACCTACTGCTGTCACTCTGCAACCCTGAGTGCTTCCAACATCCCCTATAGTCCTCCCGACTGTCTTCTTGACTGTTGCGTACCTGAGATAAATCACCACAGAGTCTCAATACTTTGCCTTCCTCTGATACCAAACTGATGTGTATTAGAGTACTCTTTCTCTTCTCGCTTCCTCTACCTGCAATATACAAACAGAGTCAAGCTTTGATACCACTTATTAGAAGACCCCCTGCCCATGGGCCGAGATCCACACAGGATCGTTCTAAATTCTCTTTGAGTCGAAGCGTCTCCTTCGGTTCCCTGCTGAAACCTTACGAATCTGATCCACAGGTCCTTCCAAAACCCCACCTATGCGAACAAGAACTAGGCACTAGCTTCACCCTTCTCCAAGCGACCACAACACTCTGACCAAGGCCTTAACACAAGCACCTTCCACAACTCGCGATCTCACGAGTTCATGAGTCGAAGCTCTCGACTCCTCTTTCTCCAAACCTCCGATACCTGAGATTGCAATACGGGTATGGCTCCTCTTGTTAGTGCTCTCTACACATAACCGTAGGCTAGGGATAACTGCTAGCACCTCTCTCTACTCACGACTTTGCGATTTGGAGTGTCGAGCTCTCATGCTCTTTTCTTGCGAATCTCTGAAGTGCGATAAGTCAACAATATGTTGATTTCTTCCTAGGTGACGAGTGTCCACCTGTCAACCACGCGGTCCCCACCTGATGGATGCGCCACGTGTTCGCTTGAGACCTAGCCCTCGGCACTTCATGACTTCTACAGTTGAAAGTGATTCCTCCAACCTCCGAACCCCTGATACACGCCATAGCGAAGGTTCTGATCCAACGGTCTTTCCATGACCTGGATCCAACGAATGTCTCTGCTCCTCGCTACTTGGAGCTTCGTGAAATCAAGAGTTTTGTCTACCCTCTCCAAACTCCCGAACCCCGAATTCGTGAGATAATCCAATGCATGGATTGAAATGAGATCAATGAATCACATTGACCCTCAAATCTTGGGTGATGGGTTTCACCGGCCTCTAACCACCTTGCAACTCCCTTTGATCCTACGGTCCTCGTGACTTCACAAATTCTCCATAGAGAATTCTAACCGTCCGCCTCAACTACTCTTTTGCATGACTTCCAAAGATTAAACGCCATGTGCCTTCCTCTGGATTTGATGGATATTAGTCCTTGATGCTCGATCTAATGACCCAGATCCCTTTCTCTTCCTTGTGCGCTTCCCTGCCTGAACCTGGACGTAAACTTCAATGATCCAGATCTTTCTTTCGACACCAATCCTACGGTAGCTGTGCTCTCCCTTGAGCCTGTGCTTCTTCTTCCTACCCCTTGGAATATTTATGAAGTATCAAAGGTCTCGACCTTTAATTCCTCTTGCGAGCCCACAACCTTGGTCTCGCCTGCGTTATTGGGATGCTCCTCCTCCTGAGATTTGGGACTGTGAAACCTTGAAAGGTCTCCCCGACTTCTGCACTCCTTGTAGCTATTGCTCTGTGCGCAAAGGCACTGTTCCTCCTGATCTTTGTCAACGCTGAACCTCGAAGAGGTTCTCGACCTCTACACGTAAAGGTGCTATCTGTCCTGATCTTTTCTGTTCTCTGCTCCTGTGCTTGACAAGCCTTTAGATGACTGTCTCTCAACACTTTACTCGGGTGTTGGCCTAGTGAACTCCTTGTACAGGTCTTTCTCCTCTTGATCTTCAATTTCTCAGACCTCAATGGTCTCTGCCCCTTTCTCTCCTTGAAGGGATGGAAATGCCCTCTGGCAACTTCCTGCTCAAGCACTCCTTGTTGAGCCTGCAGGGTGTTCAGTAACCCTGTGAAGGTCTTCCCTTTACACTTCTCTTCTCTCTGAACTCAGACAAGAGTTCCTTCTGTTCCCTCCTACACCAACTCAATGCCCACCTGGTAGATTCTCCAGAATTCGATTATGTCTTCTCAATGAACTCGAAATAGAGTTCTTCTCCTAATGCATCCTGTGCATTCACTCAATGCCCTCTTGGCAGAGCCTTACAGAATTCTTAGGAATTCTGTCTTCTCTATGCCTTCTATGAACTTGCTCAAATGCCCTTCTGGCAGAGCTTATACATAATCCCTCAGTGATTCTGGTCTGTCCTATGATCTCTTCTGCACAGTCTCACCTCCAAGGTATTCAATAACCTTGAGGATTCTCCTTGAGTCAGTGACTTCCTCTGGTGTGCCATCCTGGCACGTCTTTGTCTGAAATTCCACAGGATTCAGAAGTGCACTCCTTGCACTGGCTTACAGAACCCACAGTATTCTGTCATGCAACCTCTTACATGAAGCCTCAAAGAACCCAACCCTAGAATCAAAGAACTCACAGACAGTAAATTATGTTTATCCCTGCAAATGCATACCTAACATACATCTACAACATATCATAAACACATAAAGACATTCATTAATGAACTCATAAACATGTGGACAACAACATGCATGAAAAGATGCTTTGTTTGTATTAAACAAGAATGCCTCTTTACAATGTGTTTTTTAGCTCAGACTTTGACAGTGTCTCGACTCCTTCTCTCCTCTCCCAACTAACTCTTGCATATCTCTCCTATATCTCAACTCTAACTCTAAACAAGATCAAAATATATTTTACATGAGGGGGCTCTTCGAGCTCTTCCCTCCATCTCACCTACTCTCATTCAATTACATTAAATTCACAATTAAATGGCTGTCTAGTCCAGATCGGAGCTAGATCCATCCTTACAACTATTTAAGGCTACTCTTAACTAAGCCTGCGCATAGGCATAGCCTTATGGCTCCACGACCTTACAAAACATTAATTACATTGTTTTCAAATTCAAAATTTGAAACGAGAGGGTTGTGCCTCTCCTTCTTCATTGAATGCACGTTGTGCTGGCTGACTGGATAGCGCATGGATGGCTTGGGAGTGATGCTCCTGCATCACTAACTATTCTATGATTACATTCAATTTTAACAAGGGTTCCATTCTAACGGGGCACGTCAAGTTACAATTAGACAATAATGTGTTTGCTAAATAAACATTAATACAATTAATTTTGCAAATCTAAGTGGTCAATACTAAAACCATAATTTTAAATTCCCTCTATCCTTAATTAAAATTCAATCTAGCGAGTCTAAAATTTGCAATCCATTCCTTACTTACCAATCAAATTTTAATCTTTAACACAACCTAATCGGTCAAGTCTATGTTAATCCAAATTCTCCACCCAACTAGACATTAATTGAAATAACAACATTTACAATCTTAAAGTAGAATTCTCATTATTACACTTATGAACAATTAAATCTCAGCATGTAGTCTAGTTATATTGACCGAACTAACAATACTATCTGTCTAATAATATTAGAAGGAAACTACTAACTATTAGCAGGGCTTGAGCAATTTATCGAGGAAATTAACATAGCGGTTACTTAACAATTAATATAGAAATAACAAGGCAATTACATGACCATTAACACGAAAATTAAAAGCGCACTAACAAGGTAGTTTACATGATTGTTGTCATAACAAGTAATACAACAATAGCAAGGCATTTAAGCTGTTAATTAACATTTAACTCGCTGTGTCATTTAATCCAAAGAATGAATCTGCTGGCCATTTACATTGTTGTAGCAATTTTTCTTGCAATTCATATGACCATTACATAACAATGAATCTAGCAATAACAAGGCATTTAACTCACTGTTATCCATTTTATTTTCTGGCAAAAATCAAGGCAATTAATGCGACCATTACATAGCAATGAATCTAGCAATAGTAAAGCATTTAACTAATTGTTATCCATTTAATTCACTGTGGTAAAATTAGCAAAAATGTAGTGCCCACATGGTGGCCAATCTTGCCCAGTCGACAATAACTCAACAATTAAATGCAAACATATCCAATCAACATCAACGCAGTCCATCACTCAAAGGAAAACACAGTCACAGTTTGAAGGCAAAATCGTGGTCATTACTGCAAGTAAGTTATGAATTGAATAACAAAAAAAAGGGTGGGTGAATTCAACATGCACACAGTCAATTTTTATTTACCAAAACCGTGGTCATTTTGACAAGTGAATTTAAGATTTAAAAGGCTAAATTTGTGGGTGATTTCTACAGCAACTCAGTCCATCGTTGGAAAGAAAAAACGTGGGCATTTAACATGACAATCTTAGTCTCATTTGAAAGCAAAAATGTGGGCATTTAAAACAACAAAATCAGTCTCATTTGAAAGCAAAAACGTGGGCATTTAGAATAACAAACCCAGTCTCATCTGAAAGCAAAAACATGGGCATTTAAAATAGTAAACTCAGTCTCATCTGAAAGCAAAAACGTGGGCAATTAAAACAACAATCTCGGTCTCATTTGAAGGCAAAACGTGGGCATTTAAAACAACAAACTCAGTCTCATTTGAAAGCAAAAATGTGGGCATTTAAAACAGTAAACTCAGTCTCATCTGAAAGCAAAAATGTGGGCAATTAAAACAAAAATCTCGGTCTCATTTGAAGGCAAAATGTGGGCATTTAAAACAACAAACTCAGTCTCATTTGAAAGCAAAAACGTGGGCAATTTTAAACAACAATCTCTGTCTCATTTGAAAGAAAAACATGGGCATTTAAAATGACAATCTCTTGCAACATTTAAAAGCAAAAACATTTTTCCATTTCCAGGATACCAATACCAAATGCAAACATGAATCAATTCATTTTTCCATTGCCCGAATACCAATACAAAATGCAGACATGAATCAATTCATTTTTCCATTGCTAGAATACAAATACAAAATGCAAACATGAATCAATTCATTTTTCCATTGCCAGAATACCAATACAAAATGCAAACATGAATCAATTCGTTTTTCCATTGCCAGAATACAAATACAAAATGTAGACAACAGTAAGAGAACCGAAAGGATCCAATCATCCAAGGACAACAACGGAGGTAGACGACTTATAGGTTCGTCCTTTGCTCATCATCCTCGCACAGAAAGGTAGAGCGTTGAGATCCATAGGTCTATTAACGTTGAAGCGATGACCATAGATCAGGCACCTAGTCGACTGCCCAGGCGAGGACTGGTGAGCTAGGGATGATAGGAAAAAACACCACAATGGTCACAATCAAACACCACAAAGAGGTCAAGACATGCGGGGAAACGAAGGCCATGTGAGTCAATCAATCATCGAGCTAGGCTATGAAAGAAATTTAGTCATCAATCTAGACAATAACTTTACTTACTCCATTAAACAGGCATATCCAAGAATAAATCCTACAACAATCTACCATACAAAAATGAAGAGAGCGTATCGTTGCCTGATCGCCCGCTCTGAGAGACGTCCCACACGCTCTGTGCAACTCCCACTTGCCGACCAGTGAGACTTCACGAGTACCTCCCAACCAATGCTAGGGGTACTCTTCATCCCCCTCATCCCCTCGAGCCACAAAGGGGCCACACACACTATCTAGAGATCCCGCTAGCTCTCAACTCACCTCGCAAGGCTGAGCTACCACTCCTCACCGAGATGGGTATTCCAACTCCCACAAGCTAAGTCAATCAAGTAGATATTTCTGCAGCGTAACGTTACGCAAACATAAGAGATCCTTCATCCTTCTCCTCCCTCCATTATATAGAGTTTCCAAGTCCTTTACCTTCCCAAAATCCCATTTAATTTAATGTTTAATAAATTAAATCCTAAAAATCCTCCCCGTACAAGTGTCACCCATCCCCTTCATTCC
>SNQJ01S0081104.1:0-35527 GCA_010110895.2 Picea sitchensis | reverse complement strand
CCATCTTCATCTATGCATTCTCATCAAGGAAAATACATATTATATTACATCAATCATCAATCAATCAATCCTTTGACATCAATCAATCAAACCATTGGCATCAATGACAACATGATCCAACATAATTCACCTACAATAATGGGTATCAAGCATCATTGAAGATGAGCCCATTTGAAGCACTTTATGGAATAAAGTGCAATACTCCAGTAAGCTAGGATAATCTAGTTGATAGGGAAGTGTTTGGGCCAGAGTTTCTCAAGGAAATGGAAGAACAAATGCTAAAAATTAAGCATAATTTAAAGGTTACCCAAGACAAGAAAACAAGTTATGCTGATATGAACAGAACCCACAAAGAGTTCAAAGTGGGTGACCATGTTTTATTGAAAGTAAAAGCCAATAGAAGTTCCCTGAAGCTGGGTGTAAATGTGTGTAACCTGCATAGAATAGATCTAGCTAGAAAATACTACACACATATGTAGAGACAAATTAAGAAAGAAGAAGCAAGATAGAAAGAATGGAAGAATTCTCATTAACCGTATTCCACACTCAAAGAGTGAATAATTTACAATAGATATAGGACACATGAGTAACTAATGAGCCATAGTGGTGGTCTAGAGTGATCTGGACACACACTAGTAGTTACGGGAGTAAACTGCCACCTAATCTAGTCTCTCAGGCAGTTACGAGAGTGAACTGGCACCTAGTCTAAGTTAACTTGTCAACTAGTCTTCAGTTAACTGACTAAAAAAAGAGTAGTGAGGAGTTAAATAAGGAAATCAAGGGTAATGCGACAGTATGGTGATGATCCCAAGGAAACTACACATTAGCATGGCGATGATTCCAATGTTGCATGGTGACAAAACCAATGCAACATCTAAACTCAACTCAATTAGTCAAACTGAAGTGTCAACTGAAAGAGAATATTCTCCAGGTGGAATATTCTCCCCTAAATTATAGGAGACTGGATAATGACTAATTATGACTAATAAACAAGGAAAAACCTTAGGAAAACGTAAATTCTAGGTGTGTGTGAAGTAACTCCAACACCCCCCCGAAACATCACTATGGTGAAAATAAAGAATGGGTCCCAGAAACAAGGCCATGTTAGGTACGCAAATACAAAAGATACATGGAAATAAATGAGGAAAGAGGGAAAACCTCATGGGAAAACCCTCCCCCAAATTACAATGCATAAAAAAAAAAACATGAGAATGAACAAAAAATAGTTTGAATGAAACTTTGAAAACCATGCGGCCGTTTCTGGAAAAATGCTGAAATTTTGTTGATTTTGAAACGATCATAACTTCACTTTACGGAGTATGTTTTGGACATTTTTTTTTTTGAAATTGGATATTTTCCCGAGAAGAATTCAAATATACAATTTGTTTATGCAAATAGTTCTCAGAAAATATCATAATTGAGTCTGATGTGCTCCCTTTTTGTCTCCTCAGATGCATGCATTGTGCATGGAAAAGTATCTGCATGTGACTCCTGAGATGCATGCCATATATCTTCCACATGAATTTCAGAAAACAAATCTGAAATGTAGTAGACATCATATTCAATTAATGTAATACAAATTTTTATAGATACTTGTGTAGATGTCTCTTCAAATTGAGATGATTTATCTTCCAGTGGCTTTTCTACATTCTCTATCTTGTCAACATTTTGCATGCATTCTTCCTTATTCCCAAATAAAACCTCCAATCTTCTCCATAAATCATTTGGAGTGAATTCTTGTGAGTCATCATATACTTGATGGAGAATTTCGAGAGAAATAAAATAGAGGATACATATTATGGCCATATCTTGTCTATTGAGAAAGTCATTTTTCTCATCGACAATACCGAGCTCTACTTCCATTTCCATGGTTATTTGGTATAAGCCTTTGCATATTAGCAGAAGCAAAAAAAATTTCTTCCATTCCAAATAGTTATGAGGTGTGAGAAGTATTTCTGGCGAATAATCCATCTTTGTTTTTGTCTTCAATCTTCAATACCTGCAAAAAATAATTTTGTGTAGTTTTTTCTTAGCAGTCCGTTGACTCTGATACCATGTAAATGTGTTGAACCTGCACAAAATAGATCTAGCTAGAAAATACTACACACATTTGCAGAGAGAAATTAAGAAATAAGAAGCAAGATAGAAAGAATGGAAGAATTCTCATTAACCGTATTCCACACTCAAAGAGTGAATAATTTACAATAGATATAGGACACATAGTAACTAATGAGCCATAGTGGTGGTATAGAGTGATATGGACACACACCAGTAGTTACGGGAGTAAACTGCCACCTAGTCTGGTCTCTCAGGCAGTTACGAGAGTGAACTGGCACCTAGTCTGAGTTAACTTGTCAACTAGTCTTCAGTTAACTGACTAAAAAAAGAGTAGTGAGGAGTTAACTTAGGAAATCAAGGGTAATGCGCCAGTCTAGTGAGGATCCCAAGTCAAGTACACATTAGCATGGTGATGATCCCAATGTTGCATGGTGACAAAACCAATGCAACATCTAAACTCAACTCAACTAGTCAAACTGAAGTGTCGACTGAAAGAGAATATTATCCAGGTGGAATATTCTCCCCTAAATTATAGGAGACTGGATAATGACTAATTATGACTAATAAACAAGGAAAAACCTTAGGAAAAAGTAAATACTAGGTGTTTGTGAAGTAACTCCAACACTGGGAAACTGTGCCAAGTTGGCAGCCAGATTTTGTAGGCCATTTGAAATCCTAGAAAGGATTGGATCAGTTGCATATATGCTTGCATTACCTGCATCCATGAGTATACATAATGTGTTTAATATTTCATTTCTTAAGAAATATATACTTGATGCTAATCATGTAATTGATTGGAATGTGATTTAGGTGGAACAAGAAGGTGTCCTGCAAGTGCATCATGTGAGCATATTGGACCGGAAGAGAAAACAACTCCGAAATTAATCCATAGGGATTATAAAGGTCCAATGGACCTGGTATGGTCATGAGGATGCGGCATGAGAGAATGAGGATGTTATGCAGGCATAATACCCACATATTTTTGAAGATTTTGAAAAATATTGTTGATGTTGTGTGAAATTTTCATTGAGGACAGTGCAAAAATAAGGGGAGGGGATTGTAATATCCCCAAGGACAAGCCCTATTGTAATCATGTTTATGAACTTTAAATAAATTTTTTTAGGCTGGTGAGCCGAGTATTGATAAGCTGGTAGGATTATGTGTTTATTAGGATAGAGAGCCTAAGTATTAAGGCCAGAGGCCTGTTTTTGTATATATATTATGCAAAACATTAACAAAAACTTAAACATCGCTGTGTGTAGATCGACCACGAAGAAAGAGTGATGGGGGACTAAGATTCCACAGAGTGGGTAAGGGAAAAGGGGCTGAAAGGTTGGAAAGAGAGGCTAAGTGTTGAGCCTAGGGGCTAATCTTGGGGGCTTAAGTCCTTGGGAATAATAATTTATTATTATTCCAAAATCTATGTGACAAAACATGTTTTTATCCTAAGTTCCTGGAAGGGGAAACGTGCGCAAAAGGGAACACAGGCTGATGAAGTGCATGCATCCTCATGGGCGACATGTGTCGGCCTTGGCACATGCAATTTAACCCAAATATTGAGTCATGGAGGGGTTTCATCCTCCACTCTATCGTGAGCTGTCTAAACCGTGAGAGTCTGAGAGGTCCTCCGTTGTTGCGTCCGTGCTGCCATTTTCCAGATCCTCTGTCTAAAAACCATTTACCTCTACTTTGGAACCTTTGTTGTTTTTACCCTCACACAATTCTGAGAACCAAAACCAATGAACTACTCTGTGTCTTCTGTGGGCCCCGACACCGGGGAAATCGACTGAGAGAAGTGTGTCTAACATCTAGTCATTGCCATTTTTGGACCTATGCCCATCTACTGTTGCGACTGTCATCCTTGCGTGAATGAGTGTTGAACCGTGGTTGTGGTCATTTCCTGTTTTCCACACCTCGTTTTCTTGTTCTTTCTTTCACCCGTGAGTTAGTTAAAAGATGTTGTTGCTACTGTCATCCTGAAATTACGGGAATTGAGTTGAAGACTAGTTGAAGAACTGGGTTGTCAGGCTCGTGGTAGAAGAGGCAGGTTTTCAGGCCTGTGAACATCTCTCTCCAAGTGAGAGAGCTTGCTGGGAAGTGGTTTTCTCCCAGAGTGAGTCCAACACCATCTACGAAGCTCCAATAATTCTTGATCCAACTTGTTGTCGAGGCCCAGAGATGGAGGTGAAGCAGCGATGGACCGTGCTTGTGAAGGTGTATACTCTCAGGAGGAACAAGCATGTGGGGAATGAGAGTCCATTAGTAGTGGGCGTAAGAAGGCTCCTGGAGAGAATCCTTCTGGTTGCTCTGTGCAGTTTTCATGTAACCTCAGCCTAGACTAGGATTCCCTTGCCTTGGGTGGAGCTTAGTCTCATCTCGAGGGTGACCCACTATTGAGCGTGATGAGAAGTGAGGTCTAAGGCTGGGAGGTTCATGGAAGGTCTGAACGTGGTTTGAGTTAGTACAATTTCAAAGATAAGTATATGCATGTGTTTAAATTCAATTTTTAAATGCAGATATGTGATCTCGCAATATTATCATGTATTCTATTGCGGTGATGTTTACTGATGATTTAATTATTTATGTACGTTAGCAGTAATTTTATGTTTACTCTGTTAAGCCATTTAATTTCATTTAAATGCATAATATATAAGTATGAGAATGTTTCCGCGTAGTAGCGTTGCCCGACAAGGGGGTTGATGGTCGGGGGCATTACAGTTAGGATATTGTTCTGATGAATGGGTAGATGAACCTATCTTAGGTTTTCTATCCATTTTCTCAACAAAAGAAAAAGATACAGTCCAATTTGATTTCCGTTAGTTTTTGGATGACAACATACATGAGAAGTTTTTCAAATTCTCAAAAGAAGGAATGTTTAGGTATTCCTCAGTATTGGTGTACCTGTTCCTGTTCTTTCAATCAGATATATTATCATGTTCTCTCCAAAAATTGGATCAAGAAGTAAATCCTCAATCAGTGACTTCATGGACCGCACTAGTGAGGAAAAATTCCACTGAGTTCAGCTTTAAAGATTTCATTGATCAGTTTTATCACCCAGTGGTGTGCATCCTCAATAGTAGAATAGAGCCAAGAATTAATGAATAAGTCCAGAGAATTCTTCACCTCCTTGACTTGGCCAAAACAAGGGATTGGTATCTGTACCAAAACCATATTGAAATCAGAGTATATGGATGTGAATTTCCACCATACAGACTAACAAAATATCTCCTTGTTAGGATATTTTCATTGGAATATATCAGGTGTATGGTAAACTTTGATGACATCCATTTTGTATCAGTTAAGAAGAAACAACAAATCATAATCAAGAGCCAAATTGGTTCTTTCATATGCAACAAAAGATATTCAGGAGAAGAGGCTGACAACATCTTGAAATAGATGAACTTCACTAGGAGCTTCACATGGAATCATGACCCATTTGGTGTCAGATCAGAACTCAGGGTCAAACAAAAGAGAACTCCTTATGCTCATGTACACAAGCTTGAAGTAGAAAAGTATATTAATAAGACAGATTGGCAAGAAAATACATTGTTGGAAACAAAAGAACAACCTTCCCCTGTCACTGCTTCACATACTAGCACTCCTCAGGTACAAACATAAAAGAGAGAAAGGAAAGATTGTTCCCCTTCAGTCACAGAGGTGTTAGCTGGAGATTTTAAAGTTTACAGGAAGAGGGCTAAAACTAGTCACACACCAGACCTACTTAAATAAGGAGAAATGAAGTCCACCATAGTCATAGGGACTACATTCCTCAACATTCTCCGGCAGTCAGTTCATAGTATCCACATCTTCATCCAAAAAAAAAAATACACTACTCTATTAGCCGAGTCCTCTCATGATCCAACAGGGTCAAATATCTTTGAAAAATACAAAAAGATCAAGCAGAGGAATGAACTCCTGAATAATAGTACATATGCCTAGTTTTGGAAGTAGACCTCTACTACCCAACATAGACTATTTTCAACATTTGACATAGAGAAGGGATGAATAAAAATGGCATTCCTACAAGCACAAGCCCCTCATCCCAAGATAGTTGCTAACTATAGGAAAACTTCTTTTGAGTTTGATGTGAATGAGGTCCATCCAGTGGACCAAATGGACATGCACAAGCAAACATGGGAGATTATTTTCTCCACCTTGACAAACACATCATTGACTGCTTCAAAATTGCAGGTGTCTCTAAATAAAATCCAATCCCAATTGAAGAAGGAGAAGATATCCTCTTTGGCCAAAGACAATAAGATTAAATATCTAGAAGAGTTAGTGCTAAAGATTGGATATGATCCATCGAATGTCAAGGCAGATGAAGAATTGTTAAAGAAGAAAAATGTTGATATAGCCTCCTTGAGAAATAAACTGAAGGTTCCAGCCACTGAGGATTGACAAGAAAAGTAGATGGCTGAAAGTGAAGGCCACAAAGAGGAGATGTTGAAGCTGATCATGGAGAAGAATGAACAGATAAAAGTGATGGAGGTTGAGTTGGAAAAATTGATCAAAGAGAAAGAACATAGTGTGCAGATGGTTGTTATTCCAATGGAGGTAGTCCCTCTGACAGAAGTTAGTACAAAAATATAGATTCCATCAGCTATTCCAGTGAAAGTTCCAGATGCTTCTGAGAAGCTGGTGAAGTCTATGGAAGACATGTCCCTTCAAGGGGAGGAAATTAGAAAGTTGCAAGAAGAGGTAAAAATCCTCCAAGATATGAATTCCATGTTCTAGTCTAGCTATCGTGCACAAATGCATAAATCTCATAGACTTAGTCAACAACTACAATAGATGTAGAAGGAGACTGTCATGGACAAGACATTATCTGAGGCCAAGGAAAATATCTGGATGGATATCAACAAGTCAATGGCAGAAATATGGCCATTCATACAAATTATTTTGAACAAAATGAATTGGTACAAAAGGCCATAGAAGCAATTGAAAAAATAAGAGAAGAGCTAGGAGAAAGACCTACAGAGGCCACCGATCTCATCAGGTTCCTAAACTCCAAGAACAAGTAGGATTTGGAAGAAATGGACATTGAAGACAGGACAAAGACCATCCTTGAGGTCAAGAAGGTATTTACCAAGAAAGGTTTGATGTTTCATCTAGAGGAGAAGGCTCAGGTGATGGACATTGGAGTTCATATATTTTTCAACAAGATTGAAGTAATACACAAGAAGGACCTCCCTGGACTGCTAGCAATAAATAACAAGCTCATCACTCTGTCAGATTACAAGCAGAAGATTAGTACAGTGGCAAAGGATGGTTCCAAATTTACAAGTATATAGGGAAGAATTACTGGCAAGGCTTTCCTAGAAACATTACAATTGGACCTGAGCATCCAACATGAGATAAAACATATTTTCATCACAAAGCCCACTTTTTCCAAGTATACTGAGATGGACGAGATATACAGAAAGTTACTCAAGGTTTCCATCCCCAGTAAAAAGAGATGGGAAGATTTTTGTTCTTTACTTGAGTAAAAGTGATGTGAAGTTTCAAGTCAGCATGGAGAAAACAATCAAGTCAAAGATTATGAGTCATCAACTACTTTCACAAAATCAACACCAAGGATCCGAATAGATCAACAACATTCCTATATTTTGTAATTTGAGATCTAGTTAGTTAGATTTTTTCTCCATAATATCTTGGTCATTTATGACAGGATCAAATGTAAATTATTGTATAAATACTTCTTCCTTCGAAGTATTGAGGGTTGATTTTTTCACCCAGGAGCTATTGTGTAATCTTTTCAAAGGATCGACCAATAATAAAACAAGATATTCACATGATTCTTGTGTCAGATTGTTGGTGATGTCTCTCCTTCTTTGTTGAATGTTTTGTTATTCTCTCTGATCATTTATCTATTTCATTTTCTAATCATTAAAAGAAAGTCAATAGAACATAATGTATCTTGTATACTCTGTCTCTGGTCTTTTAATGGTCTATATGTTTTTAATCTGATATTGAGTAAGGGAATTCTTAGTTCCTCCTTTTCTTAGTGGACTCTCATATCTTTTATGTCTTATTCACCTCATTTAATCTCAGTAGATCCAACATTTTTACTACCTTTCCCTGTGAATAAAACCTCATAAAAATATGAATCTGATTCTGATCTTTAATACAGACCCCATAGCCTAATGGATAACTAATGCATTCTTTCAGCCAACTATTATAAACAAACAAACAATTCAGACTGTTATAAACTGCCTAATATCTAAAAAGTTAAACAAATCTAAATCATACATAGAGATCCCTCTCTGAAACTGGTAGGGATAGATTCCAGTTTCAAAAGTGGTTTTGATAGTTACCTCTGTCAATTTCTTCTACCCTTCACAACCTCTTTGAATTACAGAGTGATAACAAGTTTTCTCTTTAATATGTTAATATTATGATTATCACTATTGTGGCCCCTTGGCTTTTAGTGACTGATATCTTGTAATCTCTTTAACCAAACTGTTTGACAATATCTTGGCCCAATCAAAAGAATACCTCGCTGCTACTATTTTCATAACAGGAACCCATGGTATATGCTCATGACAATGATATTTCTCTCTTTCAAATAACTTGAAAGATCCCAAGGGTTTGACAGTCACGACAAACTAGGGTTTGACAGTCGTGGCCACAACAGAGAGCAACATGAGCACCAAAGGGGGGGGTAAGGGGACCCCCTCATACAAATAGGTAGTGGTGGACAGAGGCAAAGGGACAAGAGACATATTTTTCAAGACACCAACGACAAGAGCCTTGGGATCAGACCCAGGGAAGCGTCAAGAAAGAAGCCATGACAAAAATGAGACCACAGGAGAAGATGCTAAGGAAACTCAGAATGAGATGCAAGAGACCAAAAAGGCCAATGGGACAGAAGGGTGCAACCCATGCAAGACCAAAACAACAATGATATCCAAAGTAATACTAGATGACCCACAAACGCAACTCTACAGAGACCAGATGAAGACGCATGCACTCATATGCAAGTTCATGGGGTTATGGCCCACAGAAAGAACTCTGCGCAATTGGATCAAATATCACTGGAAAACAAATGGAGAAGTGAAGCTCCACCTCGGCTTGAAGGGTTTTTTCATAGCAGTCTTCATGAACCTGGAGGACAGGGATAGAGTCTTCGAAGGAGGTCCATACTTCCACACCTCAACTGAACTATACATGCAACCTTGGAAAGAAAATTTCTCCCCGAAAAAAGAAAATTTCAAAAAGGTACTGGTCTGGCTGAGATTCTATTCCTTACCCTTAGACTACTGGTTGCCTTCCACCTTTGAAGCAATAGGAAACAAACTAGGGAAATATGTGAAGACCTCAGAAGCCACCCTAAAAGGAAGATACTCATCGTACGCAAGAATCTGCATAGAGATGGACATTTCTGGAGCACTACCAGAAGCCATAAGTCTGGAATTCAGGGATGAGGAATGGATCCAAAACATAGATTATGAATAAATCCTCTTTAGATGCAGAAGATGCCATGAACATGGCCACTTGATCAAATAATTACCTCTTAAAAAAAAGAAGGAAGCGACAAACCCCAAAACAAAATAGGATGAGGAAGGGTTTATAACACTAAACCCTAGGAACAAAGCAAATAAAAAGAAAAATAAAACCTCAGCAGGAAATAACCAGGAGACCCGGAATAAAATGGAAGGAAGGGACCAAACCAACAAAGGGACATAAGACGAAAGTGACTCGACAAAAGTTCAAGAGGTTAGAGACCAAGCAACAAAAGAGCCTACTGACCGGCCAAGCAACATGACGACACAAGGGAGTTGCACAATCCCAATGGATGGAGAAACAAAAGATGACAACACCGCCATGCAAGATGCAGAGATGACCCCGAGAGAAGTAGGCACAGAAGACCCTGTTCTCAGGGACTTGGTGGAAAGGGAAGGGATAGACCTTCTGAACATATTGGAACAATGGAAAAGGGAAGGAGTTGGCAATGTACCAACTGAGCAACTTGACTACATCTAATACGTGTTTCTCCTAAGGGAAGAAGCCAAATCCAGAGGAAAAAAATGCACACACTGGGAGATAGGACACCTAGGAGTCAAATCCGGTGAGGGACAACCACAACTATCACCCAAGCAGATGAGGAGGAAAAAAGGTAGGAAATCAAACAACATAGCCCTACATGAGCTGGGAGCGCTACTGATAAATTTGGGTAAGATCAAGAAACTCTTTCCCCACTCCCCCCCACATGTTTAAATGAAGGTCATAACTTGGAATATAAGAGGCCTAAACAACCCAAGAAAGCAAAGAATCCTTAGGAATAAACTAAAGCAGGAACAACCAGATCTCTGTTTCATTCAAGAGACGAAATGCACTATAGACAGAATGGAGGCAATCAATAAACAACACTGGTGCAAGTACAAGATGGTAGCCATCGAATACCACCAAAAGTTAGGTGACATTCTCACTTTGTGGAACCCACAAATTCTAAATCTAATAGTAGCCGAAGCAACTAGGTACACCCTAACGGTACGCATGAAAATCATTTGAAACACAGAGGAGATTCTCTGCACTAATGTGTATGGGCCCCAAGGGCTAGAGGAAAAGAGAGGAATGATCCGAGACCTTGAAGATATAAAATCTTGATCCACCAATCTCCACTGGATCCTGGCACGGGACTTCAATATCATCACCTCACTTGCAAAGAAGAAAGGTGGTACAAGAAGATTGGATCAGGATGCAGAAGAGTTTTCAAAGCTCATCGACAAAGCGGAGCTGGTAGATCTCAAAACTAAGAATGGCCAGTTCACCTGGAACAATAAACAGATGAACCAGTTTCAGGTAGCTACAAGACTCGATAGATTCCTTATATCAGAGTCAATCATTATGCAGGGGCTAACCCTATATTGCAACATCCCTCCCTGGGGTGGATCTGATCACTGGCCAATGCAACTGGAAGCAGGTTTCGAAACAACACCAAAGAACAAATCCTTCAGATTCGAGAAATTCTAGATTGATCACCCAACTTTCAAGGAAAGAATCAAATAGTGGTGGTGGGAGGAGAAACCGGAGAAAGGGACAAGGATGTTCAAACTTCATAAGAAACTTAATTACATAAAAAACAAGCTCAAAGAGTTGAACAGGGATACCTTCGGGAATATAAACAAAGAGAAAAACAACATAGAAGAAAAAATGAAAAAACTCTAAGAAACCTACATGCGGGAAGGCTATACTGAGGAACGAAAAAAGGAAGAGATCCAAATGACCCAAGATTGGGAGGTGCGATGCCAGCAGAAAGAAACACTCTGGCATAAAAATTCTCGCATCCGATGGATAAAGGAGGGAGAGCAGAACACCAAGTTTTTCCATAGAACAACCATGGCTAGAAGAGCCCACAACAAAATCTTGAAGATCAAGGACCAGGATGGAATCGAGTGCGAGTCACATCAGGAGATTGAAACTGCTCTGGTCAAACACTTCCAGGGGATAGCCCAAGAAGCTCACCAAGACAAATCAAAGGCCATTCAAAGGATAACCCAGCATATTCCATGCCTAGTCACAGAGGAACAAAACATCTCCCTAAACAAACCTATTACCATGGAAGAAGTTGACCAGGCTCTCCAGGAAATGCCTAGTGGGAAAGCACCAGGTCCAGATGGCTTCACAATGGAGTTCTTCAAATCCTGCTGGGAAACCATCAAACATGAAGTTTACAAGGTAGTAGAAGACTCTAGAAGGTTCGCCTCCATCCTTAAAGCACTAAACGCCATAATGATCACACTAATACCCAAAGAAAATGAAGCCAAAACCCTTATCGATATAGACCTATAGCGCTATGTAATGTGGTTTACAAGATAATCTCCAAATTCATAGAAAATAGACTAAAACCCCTCCTACCTTCACTGATCTCGCAAGAATAGGTAGGATTTGTGGAAGGAAGACAAATAATGGACAACATCATCCAGGCCCATGAGATCATTCACACCTTGAAGATTCAAAAGAGGGGGGGAATGATGATACAACTAGACCTAGAAAAAGATTATGATAAAATTAGTTGGCACTATATGGTCAAGAATTTGGAAGCCTTTGGTTTCACCCAGAACTGGATCAGCTAGATTGTCAGTCTTGTATCCACAACAAGATACTCGCTACTAATCAACGGAGCCCCGACCAAACCTTTCTGGCCCATGAGAGGTATCAGACAAGGAGACCCGTTGTCCCCCTTCTTGTTCATTCTGATGATGGAAGGCCTCAGCCGCAACATAAAGAGAGAAACCGCAATTGGGGAAATAACAGGGCTCAAACCCTTCGAAAACTGCTCCACTTCAACACATCAACAATTTGTGGATGATACCTTACTCCACGGCATACCCATGGTCAAGGAAGCCAAAGCCTACAAATGAATCCTAGAAGATTTTGAGGAAGCCTCGGGTGCTGAGATCAACCACTCCAAGTTGATGATCTTCTTCTTCAATACCAATCCAACCATCCAAAGGAATTTGACCAACATTCTAGGATTTGAACGAAAAACACTCCCAACCAAGTATTTGGGGGTTCCATTTACAAACAAACTATACAAAATGTCAACTTGGGAAGAAGTAATAAACAGGTTACAGGAGCGAGTAAAAAATTGGACGTATAGATCCCTCAATCTAGCAGGCAAACTGATCCTAACCAAGTTTGTTTTACAAGCAATCCCAACGTTTATGATGTCCATCTTCCCCACTCCACAGGGGATCGTACAGAAAATAAGAGCCATCCAAAGGGACTTCCTATGGAAAGGCGTGAAAACAAAGAAAAAATGGGCCCTGATGGCTTGGGAGAAAATCTGTAGGCCAAAAAGAAAAGGAGGCCTGGGGCTATAAGACCCTCAAATGACCAATAACACATATGGGGCGAAAATCTGGTGGCACTGGGTCAAAGAAAATACTACACCTTGGGTAAACCTATGGAAGGAAAAGTATGCCCTAGACATTCGTGATCAGGACAAAATCTGCTTCGGAGGAACCAGGGAAGGGTCAACCATATGGAACCTAGCCTGGCGCAACAAAGCCTGGATTCATACACAACTTCTGGGAAATCAGGAATGGCGCTTGGAAATAGGAACCGAGGATGGAGAACCCGAATAGAGGGATACTCCAACAAGAGCTAATCACGCAAGGTAAAATCAATGTCTACCAGTACTGGAAACAGGAAATAGACCGCAACAAATGGAGAATCTGGGACAAGCTTATTCCAGAAAACAACAATATGCCCACAACAACAGTAAAAGAGGTGGAGGAGGAACTGGGAAGATGGAAAATAACAGTCACGGAAGGAGAGGACTAGTTGAGGTGGGGACAAAAGGACGGAGGGGAATTCAACCTGAAAGAAGTCTGACACTGTATGGCGAACCTAGACCAAGAAGACCCAACACAACACTAGGATAAGCTTTGGAATAGCCCCCAATGGCCAAATGTCAAAATTTTCCAATGGCTAATACTACACAACCGCATTCTAACTTAGGATAACCTAAGGAAAATGGGATTCATAGGTCCATCAAGATGTCATCTTTGTCAATCCCAGGAAGAAAAAACAAACCACCTCCTCGACGGATGTGCCTACATTGCAGAACTTTGGGATTGGGAGGCAATTATCTTCCGCCAGTCTGACAGGATCCGAGGTAACATTGCCTCAACCATCAAGCTCTGGAAAGAGAACTATAGTGAACAAGAAGAGGTGAACCTCTATTGGATCCTCACCCCAGGAATGATCATATGGTCGATATGGAAGGAAAGGAACCAACGCATTTTCAGAAACCAAAGCCGACCCGAAGAGAAGATCAAGGAAACAATAATCTCCACGATACGAGAGACGGTGCAGAGCCGCAACTTCCAAGTAGGCAGAGAGAAAACCACTGATCAGGATTCCCGAGTCCTAGATATATTCCACCTGAATGGTGGACGCAACCCCAATCAGTGCAGACGGTCACCGCAACTCCAAGTAGGTAAGCGCAACTAGAAACCACCACCTTTAGGCTCCCTCAAGTTGGATTTCGACGGGGCGACGAAAGGCAACCCAGGGAGAACAGGTTTGGGAGGAGTAATCAATGACAGTAAAGGAAACATCATCTAGCTATATGCTATAAGTCCGGGCAACTCAACCAACAACGCCGCGGAATTCAGAGCCCTGGAGACTGGCTTGGATATTCTAAGTCGGGAGGGGATGACAAACACCATAGCGGAAGGAGATTTCACGTTGGTTATCAACATTGTAAGGAAACTCCAAAATGGTACCAGAATGGGCAAAATCCAGAGGCACTGGCGATTGGCCCACCTACTGCAAAAAATCCAGAAGCACTTGTCGACAGGGATCACTGTGGATTTGCGCTGGGTTTGGAGGTCAACAAATGGATTGGTAAATAGAATAGTGAATGAGGGGGTCGATAACGAATGTCTAGAACTGGACACAATCTAGAGCAACATCCCACAAGGTCAATTATGAGCAAATTGCACCCAACTTGCGGAAAAATACTAGGACAACAGTAGTAGTACGGAATATTACGACAAGAATGGAGGCACAATAGGCACTGAAGGGCACGTAGGTTCCAGGCAGAATCTGATTGCCCACCAATAAAACATTACTACAAATGTAGACACATATCACACATCAGGTGAAAGGAAGACACCATGGTCCTATCAATATAAATAAGTACAGAGGCTAACCATGGGAAATCATAATAGATAACCCACATGCGGCAAAGGATGAAAGATGAAAGGTTTCACAAGGGCCAAGTCTGGGCACACCTCACCCAAGTACCGTTATGGGATGGGGAAATGAATGGCGTACAACGCGTAGGGAAAAGAATTAGCATAGGGATTACATAAAGGTCATCAAGTGCACATGCTTTGGAACAGAGGATACTGACCAGAAGGACCACCCTAATGAGCAGACCATGATTGCAAGGATGGGACCACAGCCAGGTTGGCTCCATAAAAAAAGGTATAACAGAAAGAACCATAGACCAGAGCAAAGCAATTACAAGGGCCACCTTACATACCAGAAATAGGTGAAGCGGAACAAGGGAAGAACCCAACGTAAAAACTACCACCTGCAAGCAAATATGGTATGCATGAAGAAAACTAGCAGTAAGAGAGCCCCCCAGGAGACTGAACCTTCACAGAACGCCTGGAGGATGACAAGAATTGAACAGGCGGCCATGGAAGAAAAGAGTACCTTCCTCAGGAAGGTAGACATAAAGGGGAAGACGATCATCAAAAGATGGGAGAGAAAAATAAACAATGCTCATAGGGGCAAAGCCTAGACAAAACTAACTCAGGAAGCGGGGGGGATAAGGGACCCCAGAGCCACACAGCCCAGGAAAACTCTATACCACATGACGGTGGAGGAATCCTGGAGAAAAAAAATGTTGATAGGTAATACCAGCATGATTGAAACCAAAGAAAAAAAGCAAGTGCTTACAGGTATTCTGAACCACCTCAACAACCTGGAGGCGGGGGAAAAAAGACTTGCAGAGGACCAGAGAAGCTAACAGGAAAAACTGGGGCAGATGGCAGGGAAATTCTAGCTCTATTTATGCTATGTCCACCATATAGACATTACTCCAACCGACAGAAATGGAACCCCAATGTGCATCAACAAGATACACCTGGTGGATAAAATGGAGGAGAACGAGACAAGGTATGAAGGAGATGAAGAGCACCCCATCAACCTGGACTAGCGCAGGATGAGCCCTAGTCAAGTCTCTCAGTGTAGGAGCTAATCCCACTATGCTTATGCTTTCTTTGTTTTATTTATGCTGGCATTTTTCAAACTGGATTACAGAGGTTTGGGTTGGTTTACCATGGTGGTGACCCAGGCCTACCCTACTATATTAGACATTACATCCCTGGGACCCCAGATCTGGTTTCCATTCTGGAATATTTTAGGAGTCCCTGCATCTTTTTTGTAGTATAATTTTCTACAGTAATATAGATTCTCACACTCATTTACAAAAAAATAAAATGATTATAATAATTACATTGGTTGCATGTTGTGAGGTGGTGATTGTCGGGAAATTCACTAGTGGCTGAGAGGACCGTTCTATTTGATGATCTCGTGAGATCCCATAACCACGACGCAAAATATTACAACACGTTATTTGTTGGGGACAAATTAATCAACTACTTATGCCAATAATTCTTATGTGTTTTATTGGAGTTGTGATGCCAACATTTCAAAGAATGGCTAGAGTGTTTCTTGCCAATGGTGTTGTGGTATTGGAATTCGATGCCTGGGGATGTACCTGGTAGTTTTAGAGGGAGTTTAGGTTATCATTTTGAGATGTATGGTGTGCATGAGTACTGGAATAGATGCTTTCTTAAGTATATGAGGTCTTGATCCTTGGGACTTTGGATAGACTAGGAGGCTTTAATCCTGGTTTTGAAATTCAGGAAGAAACGCTAGAGAGTACTCATGCTTCCCCAATGTTGTGATGTGGAATTTAGATTCCTGCTGCAGTCACTTGAGTGGATTTATACTAGTCCAACATAGGGTGTTGTGGAAGATACATGGATTTAATTAAAAAACTATAAGCAACATAATCAACATTAACTTCGAGACAAAGTTCCTTGAAGGGAGGGAGTGTGTCATGCTCCATATTATTAATAAATAAATAAATAAATAATAGTAATAATAATAAATAAGTATAATAATTATCCTAAATGGATCATAATAAGTACTTAAAATTAGATATTTGGGTAATAAAAGAAAATTGTAAAACAAGTAATGGTAATTTATGGAGACACCCGAAAATATAATAAAGAATTAAATAATGGATCTCAGGGATTAGGTTCTTTACCATGGATGGATTATATATAAGGATGGAGAAGAAGGAAAAAATGACATCTCATTTTGCTTGGGAAATTTGAGGATAAGGATAAGAAGTGTTGGCATAGTAGTGGATTGATAGCTTGGGGGCTCTCAGTCATGATAAATGAGGGGTTGGTTGGGATGAGATTTGTACCCCACACTTTGTTGTGGCATGTGGAATCAAGGATTGGAGTGTCATAGGTAAGTGATTCCTTCAGCTTTCAGGTAAGCTACTCAACACACATTCCTTATTATTAATTATTGTTAGAAAAAACAGGATTGCGGAGCAATGAAATAAAACAAATGTGAAAATAAAACACAGAAGATACTCAATATGATAGAGACACAGATATACATTGTTCATCCAGTGTGGGCTACATCCACCATAGAAATTATGAGGTCCTTCCTTATTATTATCTAGAAAAATGAAGGGATGCAACCTACAACACATCAACTGCAACTTCCTCTTCTTTCTCTCACAGTCTCCTCTCTCAGAATACAATATTCGTAATAATACACAGCCACAATACAATTCCATCATAAAAGAGGGTTTCCTTATAGGGAAAAAAAACCCTAACATAATCTCTATTGTCATATCTGTGACTTAATGATGAACGATCAAGATTGACTATGAAATTACAATATAAATGTACAAGGCAATTTTTCCTTTGGGGGCTTTGTTGGAGAAATTTATATTTTCGACACACTAGTTCAATGGGAGTTAACTGACTAGTTTTATTTTAGACTTTCTATCTTTACCATCACTATTATGCATGCATGCATTCCTAAGGAAAGCTAACTGCTTGTTTTATTTTCTTAATTATGGAATGCTTTGCCCTATATATGAGTGTATTCCACTCATTCATTATATCATATTGATCATGATCTATGTATCAATCATCATCTCATTGGAGTAGTGTGAATATATTTTCTCATTCTTCCATATTGAATCTCTCTTCCTTTCCGGATAAGCTTTGTTTGTACTTGATTTAGCTAAATCTCCTATGCAAGTTTCCATGAAACACTGACAATACCTACACAAAAGATCTAGCTAACAATGAAGCATACACATCTTGCAATGGTGGATGAAGATAGAAGACAAAAATTGGAGGAAAGAATGAAAGAATTTATATTATTTGTATTCCACACTCAAAGAGTGAATAATTTACAATAGATATAGGTTGCATGAGTAACTAATGTTCCATAGTAGTGATCTAGAGAGATCTAGACACTCACTGATAGAAACTGGAGTGAACAACCACCTAGTCCTAGTTAACTGATCCGTGAAATAATCAATTAATTGAGTCACACATGTGAAAGTGATAGAAACACATGAAATTGTTGGTGATAAAACTGAGGTTTCCATGCATGAGTGACTTCCACTAGTCTAACTGACTCTGAACTTAAGAGAAACACCCTATTGTGTAGGGAAATATTCTATAGAGAGAATATTCTCATCGAAGGAAGCGTTCTTAATATGGGAATATCAAATTTAGGAAAATAATTACCTAGATGAGTGTGTAATATTACAACATAAACAAACTATGTTGATTAGAAAGAAAATACAGATTCAGAAGAAGGAGAACTTGAAGCAGAAACATGAAAAGAAGGATCATGATATTGCATAAAAATGAAAAGAAGGATCATGATCTTGAAGAAACTGAGAAGACAATTATCATCCTGAATATTTGGCTAGAAGAATCAAAAGGAATAGAAGAAGTAGTGAAAATTTAACTCAAATAAAAGGAAGAAACATGTGAGAAATTAGATTCTAAAGTTGTCTCATTAAAGGATAAATTGAATAAGTAAAATAATCATTTGAAGTTTGAAAAGAGAACTGGAAATTTCAATTATATCCTTAGTTTCCAAAGGTTACAATTCATCAATATAGAAATTGGCTACGATGAAAAAAAAAATACCCCCGAGGGAGATGCAAGCATTAAGGTCACAAAGCCATCAAAAAAGGAAAATGAAGAAAAGCCTAAAATCTATGCCAATATTCTCAAAGTCTCCATCAACAATGAAAGAAGTAGCAGGAAAGACAATGATGACCAGAAGAAACATAAGTATTCTCACAAGAATAAGAATGAGTTCAGAAGAGTTGTTCCACCAAGAATTCATTTCACAAATCGATACCAAAATCTCTTTCTTGGCTATTTTTTTCTTGAAAATTTTTTGGTCATAAGGAAATAGATTGTAGAGCTTATGAAAGAAGTGATCATGTGAGAGATAAAAATATAGGTTCTTATAAGACCTCAAAGGATGATTATGTGAGAAACAAAACCAGAAGTTCTCATGGGTTTTCTAACATAAACTACAATTCATTGTATCCTCTACTTGATTGCAATATTGAATTATATAAGTGAAATAACTATAGTCACATAGTATGTACTATAGACGCAGTAAAGTCAGTCGTCCTAAAAAAAACAAGGAAGAAGATGTTCTTACCAAGCATAGAGAAGAATATTCGAAGCTTTGGAAAAGGAAGAAAAATCAAGAAACGGGGAGAGATGAAACTATTTGTGATGATAAAGGATGTGATAAGCTAGATGAATATGGCAAGGAGATTTAATGTTTTGATTCTCACTCAAAACATTTACACCCCATTTCTAGAAAAGGTAAGGCTGGGACATTTCCTTATGAATATGTAAATTTAAGTTTACAATACTCTTTTGGATGAGATAAGTCATCTGATTGGTCCTTGTCAGAAAGGAATGTGGAGGTAGAAACAAGTTCAAATGCTAAATCTTCCCTCGTTTAGAAAACCAATGTCGTGACTTTGGAGTGGAAGGTTTGATCAATGAAAACAATCAAATAGAAGTATCAGTGTTGGATACTTGTAGCAGAGACAACTTGGATAATGATCAGTTAGATATATACTTTTAATTTCACATTGGAGTGATTGAAGGGAAGCAAAAGCTCAGGGGGAGCATCCCTTTTCCATTGATGTCAAATGGGCAGAAGTTGCAGACAGAGGACAAAGGAATAATTGCAGATACAAGGTAAGCTACAGATAGGGGGAGTATCATAATTGACTAAAGGTTTCCATCAATGAAAAAGGGGGATATTGTTGGAAATATTGATGCCGTTGATGTCAAAGACAAGGGAGGCCTACATATTTCCAAGACAAAGATTGCAATATGGAGATTTTTGAAAGTATTTCTTTTGGATTTTTGATGATCAGTTTGGATACCCTATATTTTAAGGAATTTTAACCCTACATGCCTAGATAAAATGGGAGTCGAATTTATATGGTTGAAAATATTATCCTGAGACCTTTCCAAAAGTATATGGAATTCCCTCTAACTCCTTAGGAATGAGGAGATATGAATTTTTTCGTCCAACAACCCAACCATAAAATTGAGGTCAACTCAACCAGTCTTTACAGATTGACCCTGAAAGTGGGGACACAATTACTATAAATGCATGATAGATGTGTGAATTTGTAATGAAATCAATCAAGAAATCAAGTATGAGGTGCATAGAAGTGATCTGAGGTGCGTTAAAGGAACCGAGGCGTCTTTTTTGGATCTAAAGGTGTGCAAGAGAATTTTGGGGGATTTTCTTGGGGTCTTTCTAGTTCTCAAGGTGTGCTATGAAGGACTGAAGGTATGTGATGTTGTCGTGTTCACTGTTTTGAGCTAAGTTGCATGAAATGGGGAAACGTTTGGAAGTTTCTAAAATGGGTACGGTAGGAAACACAACCCTCCAAAAATGGAAACAACGGGGGAAACGTTGTACACACACATACACACACATTATCTTGTAAGAAAATCACAATGACACACATAAATGACATTTTAGAAGGAAAATTGCGTCTATATTAACTCCCATAGATGATCAATATCATTGATTACATGATGCAAGCAACATAATTCAACATTATCCTTTATAGATGAGGTTCTACATCCAAAATCATGTTGGCATGTTTTACAGGAAGCGTGTGCTTGTCATTGATGGCAAGAAAAACAACGAGGATGGAAAACAGGGAAAGGATAAGCTCAGGAGGAGAAGCCAACAGTATGTAGAGATCAAATATCAAAAGGGGAAGCATAATACAAAAACATGATCCGGATCAAAATCCTTGATCGTGGATCTGCTTCGAGAGTCTTCACGACCGTCGGATCAAATTAAGTGACGGATAGGATAAACGGAGAATTGGAGAGCCTGAGTAAATTTTAGTCGTCGGATCATTCTAAAGTGGTAGGACATGATAAGTTAGAATAAGGGCGCTCTAATGTCAGTAGCTGATAATCGAGCACTCAAATCTATGGTCGATAGGGCATATCAGACCCCCCTGACCTTTCTACCATTAATCATGGGGGGGATCTGAGTTGGTGGTATTTCCCATGTGGGACCCTCATACGTGTCACCTTCCTCTCAACTCAGACCCCCCTCGCTCATTACCACTTACCACCTAACCCCCCTCCGAGAAAACCACCAAAAAACTCATACATACCACCTCCGCACTTCGATGTCACACTTCACTACCCGCTACATGTCACACTCCACTACACTGCCCACACATCTCACCCACATCGACAAAGACACATGGCACAGTTAGATAATGACAAGTGTCAAGATGAAATTGGAATTTTAGGTATGTGTAAATCATGAATTTGAGTGACACATGGAAGACACTCGGCTCGTGCCACATCATCAAGTGACGTAAGCAAGTTATGTCACTCCAGGAGTTTTACTTCAAGAGTTTCACCACCAGCAGATGCCTAAAGTCCCGAACGTTGAAGTCTCGAAATGGACATGAATCGTCCAATTTGAAGATCACTTCGGGTGCATTCTCAACCGTTGATATAGTACAATGGAAGAAAATTGTAAGTGGAAGTGTTAACCAACAACAAGCGATCTCCACCGTCTATGACTTATTTAGCAGGTGACCACTCTGGAGGAGAATGAAGCAGTGATCAACCTAAAGTCTCGAAGGGCCAAAGTCACTTATGATCGTTGATCATGCAGGAGGGTACATGTCAATATATCGTTGACTCTGGGAGAAACTACTACAGGAAAACACGAAGGAGAAAGGTTTGAAATTGTCGAAGGCCGAAGTCCCAAAGTGAACGAGGACCGTTGATTTGAGGAGGAAACATGGCAAGAATCTATGGAATCCAGCTAAAAGAATTTTGGGAGAGTGAAGGTTGAGAATTGATACTGTTGAAGCCCAGAGTAGCGAAGGAGATCTCGACAGTTGAATCGAGTAAGGGGCCACATAACCATTGATCTAGTTGAAAGGTCAAATTCCCAAAGTAGAGGTTGAGTCGTCGATTAAGAAGGACAGGTGTCCGCAGATCATCGACT
This sequence comes from Picea sitchensis, assembly GCA_010110895.2. Classification (NCBI taxonomy): domain Eukaryota; kingdom Viridiplantae; phylum Streptophyta; class Pinopsida; order Pinales; family Pinaceae; genus Picea; species Picea sitchensis. The sequence continues at coordinate 13,342 of SNQJ01S0081104.1, read as the reverse complement.
CTGGAATATTGGCGTAAGGGGGAAAGCAGGGTTTGAGATTTGAAACTCCCGGAGCTCAGATCACGAAATAGATCACAGTAGTTGATTTAAGAAGGTTAGATCTGATCCGTCAGTTTGGGAGCACCGTAAATATTGTGAGATCAACAGTCCCATCACATTGCAGGGATTGAAGGTGTGTGAACTTTAAAAAGTTAAGGGCGGGCCGCAATTGAAATCATGGTTTTGGAGAAAGGGTACGTGGAAGCCGGAGGTGGATTGCGACGAGAAAATCAGTTGATCCCAAACCACCCTTGGACGCTCCCACAATCCTTCTCTTACGCAAGGACATAGCCCGAGGTCACATGCGACAAGGGGATAATGAGAAAAGAGATCACACCCACAATCACGTGGTCATGTGAGACCATCGCCCAAGGTCACATCAGCAGAAGATAGGGGAAGGATATAGCACTGCTAGGTGTTAAGGTTTAAGCTATTATTAGATTTCTTTTCAATTCACTAGATAACCATATCATAGATAGGATCACTAAGAAATACACAATCAAAAGAGACACATAATTTATCCTGGGAAACCCCCATGGGGGAGAAAACCTAGAAAAAACTTCCTTAATATAGATAGCCAATACAATGCCAAGAGAATAAACCAAACAATACAAAAAGTCCTCTCCCAAGTATGCGCTTCTCTCTCTCTTCCTTCTTCTCCAACTGCAGCTCCAAACTTGCACTCTGATGAACAAGTGAGTGAGTGAACAAATGAGGCACTAGCCTCCTTTATTTATATAATCTGGTAGGTGCTGAAAGGACGTGTCTTTTCACTGGCAGGGTTGACTTCTCCTTCTAGGTGGTTATAACCACTTTAATTTATTATGGGGGTGGACTTCTCATTATGCATATTACAATTAGGGTTTGACCAATCCGCAAAAGGGGATTTGGTAATTTACAATGCCTGACATGATCAATCCACAAAAGGGGATTTATCTAATGAATAATACATCAATAATAAAATAGAATACTCTTTGCATTTACAATATTTCAACACCTCCCCTTAACAAGAAGGGTATTCTACAACAACATCAGGCGAGAGAGAGGGAAGCATCATCAACAACATCTTGGAACATTGACTGACATATCTATAAATCATTGGAATTTTTTCTCATCATCATCATTCACAAGATGAAGTTGGAGTAGCATCATCATCCTCATCAGCGTGAGGCTAAAGTAACACCATCATCATATTTAGCGTGAGGCTAAAGTAGTATCATCATCTTCTTTAGCATGAGGCTAAATTAATATCATCATCTTCTTTAGCACGAGGCTAAAGTAACATCATCATCTGTATCAACATGGATTAGTATAACACTAATACATCATCATCATCAATAACAACACAAGGTTGATACAACATCAACAACAACAATATCATAGCACGAAGGCTGGAGAAACATCAACATCAATAGTATCACTGCACAAAGGCTGGAGCAACATCAACATCTGCAATATCACAGAACGAAGGTTGGAGCAACATCAACATCAATAGTATCAGAGCACAAAGGTTGGATCAACATCAACATCATCACTAGGCTGAGAGTTTTCAGCATGAAGCTGACATCATAGCGCGAAGCTGGCTATACAATATCATCAGCATGAAGCTAACATCACAATACAAGACGGGAAACACAATATCATCAACATGAATTTATCATCACAGTACGATACTGGCAACACAATATCATCAACATGAAGTTGGCATCATAGCACGAGGTTGGAAACACATCATCACAGCACGAGGTTGGCACACATCATCACAACATGAGGCTAGTACATCATCATCACAGCACGAGGTTGGTACATCATCATCATAGCATGAGGCTAGCACATCATCATCACAACACGAGGCTGGCATATCATCAAAACAAGGATGGAAACATATCACTAAGTTGTCACATCATCAACATGAGGTTGGCATCATAGCACTAGGTTGGCACATCATCAACACGAGGCTGACATCACAACACTAGGCTGGAACATCATCAGCACGAGGCTGGCATCACAATACTAGGATGACACATCATCAGCATGGGGATGGAATCACAACACTACTCCCCCTTTCGAGGGAGGTTCGTTCGGACTACACCAAGATTATCTCAAAAGTGCTCAAACTTTACACGAGATAGAGGCTTGGTCAACACATCAACAACCTCTTCATCTGTGCTAACATACTGGAGCTTTATGGATCCTCTATGCAACATATCATGAATGAAGAGATATTGGATCTCTCTGTGCTTCGACTCATCATGGAACGCATGGTTCTCCATCATATTTATACAACTTAATTATCACATAGAATCTCGGTGGCTTCCATCTCCAGATCAAATAGATATGTCAACAACATCCGAAGCCATACGACTTCGCAACTTGCGGAACATGCAACAATGTAATCTGATTCTGTCATGCTTGGAGCAATGTTGAATTGCTCCCTACTCTGCCATGAAGTCATGGTTGAACCCAGACTGAAACAACATCTTGAAGTGCTCTTTTTATCATAAGAACTTCTAGCTCAATCTGACAATCTGAATTGTTGTAACCAATCAGTCTGAAGTCATGATCTCTAATATAATAGAGGCCAAAATCCAACATACCCTTAAGGTATCTCATCATATGTTTTGCATCAACAATGTGAACACATCTGGGTTCTAGCAGATACTGACTCAAGGAAAAACATATATCTAGCCTGGTATTTGTCAGATACATCATTGAACCAATAGTCTGTATGTACAAAGTAGCATCAACCAATTCTGATGAGGTATCTACCAGGAGATTCAAATTCATTTCCATGGGTGTGTACATGGATTTATATTTCAACATGTCAAACCTCTTCATTTTAACTTCATACTTCCCTTGGTTAAGGAATATCTTCTTTGTGCTCTGCCAAACTTCAATACCTAAGAGATAATGCATTTAGGTCTTCCATCAAAATCTGTGGCGAGCTTCTACTGCAACCTATGATAATATTTCTTCATCTTGTTAAGAATACATCATCTACATATAGTAGTAACATCATTGGATCATCATTCATAACCTTGAGATGAAGGTTAGAACCAAATTTACTCTTGGTAAAGCCCAAGCTCTTCAGGAAACTGTCAATTCTGCTATATCAAGCTCTAGAACCTCGTTTCAACTTGTACAAATCCTTCTTCAATCTACAAACCTGAGTCTTTCTATATTCAATCTTCATGCCAAATTTTCACATTACATTGTACCAATCAGGTACACTTGCTCAATTGCAACTCAATCTGCACAAACATGTGCTAGCTCTATGTTCTTTCTGCAAGTCACTATCTATCTCACTGTCTGGGAGTATGTCCTCTACTTTCTCTACAACTATTCCTTTTGGAATATGGGACTCTACACCTACAGCTACTCCGAGGCTGAGAATGACTGCTTCATCTTCACTGTGGCTGCTAAAATCTGAGAGTAACTCCTCTTATTCTATCATGACAATAACTTCATCTGAAATTGAGAGTGGCTCAATAACTGATTCTTCTTATTTCATGGAGGTAAATTTATCTTTTATTGTAGTCATGTCTCCATGACCCAACTAATGTAATGAAACAACTGCCACTCAATTTTAAATATGGGGATTTCTCTCCATGCATCTCATACTATATATGAATCATGGTTGTTCTGGTTGTCTTCATAAATTCTGGAACTATTTCTTCAATAAGTGTCTCATCATAGTCTTATCCCTCTTGATGGGAGAATCCTCTTAGACACACATCAAGATTTGTACATCTACAACATGCTTGATCTGTATAGATCAATCTTGGAAGTCAATACTGACTTCTCTTCTAGTCTCATGGAAGAATCCATATCCTAGTCTTTTTTACTAGATTCCTTCTTTTTTACTGAAACAAGGGAATCTTCTAGGAGATTTCATATATTCTACAAGTCTCTGAAGTTACGATCTAGTATTTTCATGGAATCTGTTTCCCAATCCTGGAAGTTGTCTCTTCATCTGATCCTTTCTGAGATTAGGCTTACTCTCGATTTCTTCTGAATCTACAAGGACTTCATCATCTCTTACAGGGTATACTTGGTGTTGAATACCAAGTCTGAATATGAAAGATTAAGTCAGGCTTCAAATGAGTTATGCTTATCGTCAAGGTGGCTTCATTAACCTTTCAACAATTCTATTGTGAGTTATTTTTCTAATATTCGGTCATCTTTGGAACCTTCTGCTCCTTTCAATCAATCTTGATATGAGATATTTTGAATCTCAAGAGATAGCCTCTTCTTCATCTTCTTTGGTACATGAGTGTATATGGTCATGTGCATAGTCTACTTCATGTCTCATATAATATGTTTCCTTCAACAACCTTCACTATAGCTTCCTCAGGGTTGTTACCTGTGACCTTAAACAAGGTCAACAACACCACAAGCAAGAATAATATTCTTTTGATAATAGTAGATAAAAAAAAAATATGAATAATCATTACAGTAGCTCCTTTAGAGATATCACTTGTGACCTGTCTGAAGAAAAGATCAAAAGTAAGAAATACAATACAAAATGAGGTCAACACTCTTCTAGTGTTGTGATCAAACATTCATCCATGGTAACCTGGAATCAATACAAGAAGTTTCTCCTAGAGGAGATGTTAGTTGTATCTGTTACATTAAACATTTATCTCAGTATGCCCACATGCTACCAAGTATAATACTCTTCAAAGACTGCTACCTCAACTATAGTGCTTACTTGTAATAGGGTAGTTATCAACTTTTTCATGTGCAACTTTGAATCTTATCAACTTAATTAATCAAACCTAGAACCTGGAGTCTTGTCCTTAGGAATGAGTGTGTTGTTTTTCTTCCAAGTCTCCTTCACTCAAGATGACAAGTGCTTTCTTCAACCTGTATTTTGTACTAGGACAATATGTTATCTTGACAGAAGGTTGGGTTAGAGAATAAACTCTATGATCTCAACTTTAATCCATCTAATACCTTGACTTTAATTTTGACCAAAGGTTAGTATAATGGTCATAGCTTCAACATGCAACCAAGATCAAAATAATGTCATAAAAAATAGATACATATCAGAATAATCAAACCTGGGTTGCATTATTCCTCTGAATGTGTTGGATCTTGAGATCCTTCTGGATCTATGGAAAGAGATCCCTTATCCTACAAATACCCTTTAAATCTTAACAATTTAAACATATCTGAGTACATACCTATGATATCATTTGCAGGTAGTGGCACCATCTGGTAGAAGCGCTAATAATTACCAACTCTTAGGAACTTCAAGAGTGACTGCAACTATTACTACAACTGATACCGAAACTGTAACTGCAACTACAACTTATTCTGAAAATGAAACTGCAACTTAGGTTTTTATGAGGAAACCCTACTTTTTCAAACTTCAAATTTTGAAATTTTGATCCATGGGCTAGATGTGCTAAGCTGAGGTGAGTATGCTGGTACAGTCAAATTTATGAAAATCCAAATCCCCCCCCCCTCAAACTTGACCAATGGATTTATGGACCGATGCTTCTAGTTTTCTGGTACTTTTGGTTTTCTAGTACTTCTGGTACTTTTGGTTTTCTAGTACTTCTGGTACTTCTGGTACTTATGGTACAAGTGAAAACTAGGGTTTCAGTTTCCAGGAGTTCTATCCACTAAAAATGTACACTGAAGGTGCCAAAGAGTTCCTTTTTCTAGGGCACACTTTTCTAGATCACTTTTGGGATAAAATTCCTCTTCAATAAAAGCCCTAATTTTCTTGTACAACAACAATGATGTTTTTCTTTTTCTTTTGAAAGATGCTCTCTCCATCTTAGCTCTGAAACCATGTTAAGGTTTAAGCTATTATTAGGTTTATTTTCAATTCACTAGATAACCATAGCATAGATAGGATCATTGAGAAATACACAATCACAAGAGACACACCATTTATCCTAGGAAACCCTCATGGGGGAGAAAACCCAACAAAAACTTCCTTAATATAGATAGCCAATACAATGCCAAGATAATAAAACAAACAACACATAAATTCCTCTCCCAAGTATGTGCCTATATCTCTCTTCCTTCTTCTCCAACTACATCCCCAAACTTGCACTCTGATGAACAAGTGAGTGAGTGAACAAATGAGGCGCTAGCCTCCTTTATTTATACAATCGGGCAGGTGTTGAAAGGACGTGTCTTTTCACTGGCAGGGCTGACTTATCCTTCTGGGTGGTTATAACCACTTTAATTTATTATGGGGGTCAACTTCTCATTATGCATATTACAATTAGGGTTTGACCAATCCGCAAAAGGGGATTTGGTCATTTACAATGCCTGACATGATCAATTCACAAAATGGGATTGATCTAATGAATAATACATCAATAATAAAATAGAATACTCTTTACAGTTACAATATTTCAACACTAGGCTCCACATCAGAGGTTACGCATTGAAAATTCAAAAAGGCCTCTGGGTGAATAATCCAATGACGCTGATCAAACATAATTTGATCGAAGGGTTGTTGTTTCATCTCGTGTTTTCTTGATCAGTTACGATTCAGTTAAACTAACTGAATCATTGTTCCTGAGCATTGGAATCATGATTCCTGAGTGTTTTTGAGATTCCCGACTTGAGCATTGGAGATGCGGAGTGTAATGGATGATGAGAGAAGGAATAAAAGAAAAATGTCGTGACAGAGAGAGGCTGTTGTTTCTCGGTAAAATAAGTTGAATTGTATGTGATCAAGGAGATAGTAGGAATAGATCATGAAAGATGCAGAGATGAAGAACATAAGTTGGATGGAGAAGAAATGGTGAAATTAGCAGACTGTATGAGAACCTAAGAGCATGAGAAGAACAGAGGAAGAGCAGATGGAAAGAGACATCAAGTGGAGCCAAGCATGAACAGACAGAAGCAGAGAATAATTGCAGAACAGAAAAGAAGTGGTAAGCTTTGATATGTCTATATTGTTGTAAATTATTATTCAAACAAATTTTTAGAAACCAAGGTGGTAGGGTGGTGCTAGGGAGGAATGTTGTCCTGGGATTTTCAAGTGGGTGCTTGAACATAGGGAGTTGTAGTTTCCATCTGGTTGCAGCCAAAAAAACCAGGGTGGTAGGGTGGTGTAAGAGAGAACCATTGTTCTTTGTTATACAGGTTGGTGCCTGTGTGACTGAAAGTTGGTGCTTCCATCTAGTTGGTGCTGGAACACTTAGGGATTTGGTGCTTCCTTCTAGTGGGTGCTAGAGAAACCAGAGAATTGGTGCTCTCAGCAAGTTACACCTTGTAAAATAGAAGTGGTAGTCTCACATTGATTTGGTTCTCAAAGATAGATGATGTACATAACATAAAAAGACTTCCTATCATTTGAAGAAGAAGAGGTTTTCTCCCTTTATGGGTTTCCTCAGGAATATCTATCTCTATGTATATCATATGTGTGATTGATATTTATTGTTTTTGTTTTTCATGACTTGCATAATATTGATGATCACTTGGAGAACATTACTAATATTTCAATAGACATAAAATTGTTTAAGCATAGTAACAACTGATTCACTCCCCCCCCCCTCAGTTGTCTTAGTATTTCCAACAAATCAATCGTTATGAATGAGGTTGCATGTGTTGAAAATGAAATAAAACATGAGATAAACACAACTGTAATTGCATAGATTCCTAATACATGTCATATCAATCGCCATCCTCATCATTAAAAATAGAACATATGAGTGGTTAACATTATCACTCAATTTGTACTTTGATCAAAGGAATGGTTAATGGAAAGAAAATTGGTGTAACTGGAGACTATCCTATCACTGTCATCTCAATATGATGCCTCTTTCTATTTAGGTTTAAAGGCCCAGGGGAGATGTCCCCAGTGACATAGGGGTTTGTAGAAGGCAATGTCAAGAAGTCTATGAAAAATTCCCTTCTCACAAGTCACCACTGATCAGAAAATCTTGGGGTTTTAACCAATGAAGTAGTAAAATATCAAGATGTACCTGCCCGAAACAAAGCAACAAGAAAATATATCTTTCGCAAGTACAACTTGTTTTTAACACTTCATAAAACCACATAATTTCTCAATAAAATCAATTGGTTGATACAATGGTGAAGTAAAAATAAATTTATAGCAGCAATATAAGACAATACTTCACAATAAGTGCCTTAAAATAGCTTCAAAATGACCAAGAATAATCAATCATTAACATCATAATACTAGCATTTATCAGAAGAAAGTAAGGCAATGCATTAATCAACTTTTTCAATTTCTTTTAGAAGCTTTTAGTGTTGCAAAGTATGGTTGTAGCTTACTTTAGTAACAACAGCAACAAAGTTAGTAGGTTAGGCTATTCTAATGTTAGAAATAGTTAGTAGAAGGCTTAAGGTGTAGGTTTTGATGGTTTTTTTGGTCAATCACTTAATAGGAAGTCTTAGATTAGTGCATTTGGGTTAAATGGAGTCTATTAGGTGGAAACAAATGTTGAAGGAAAATATGATAGTGGGAGAGTCAAAGACAAGAGATATTAATAGTTGAAGTGTCGGTAACCCAAGGCTTCAACTACCAAACCCTAAGGGGGAAATAATTACTAAGGTGTACGTAACCCTAGGCGTTAGTAATTTTCCTCCTTATTTAAATCAAATATGAAGAAAATGATGGCTAAGATGAAGAAATAAGTTCTAGGGTGTTGCAATGGCAAGGCCCTTATAAAAAACTTCAAGAAAATCGGTTCCTTGGAAAAATCTAGTAGGTGAAGGCTTTAAAAGCAAGGACATTAACATGTGCTTAGCTTCCTAGGGTTTTAAGAAAGAAATTTCATAATCTTAATCTAAATGAAATATAAACATAACCATAACCATTCAATTAAGAAGAATTTCAGAAATCTTACTTACATTCATCAAGAATGATCAAGCATAAACCCTAGTTGAACACTTCCACCAAGAAAATTGCCAAAATAGTCCAAAAATAGCTGCCTCGAACAAGTGCGCAGTAAATTTCAGTCAAGTAACCCTAGATAGGGCGAAAATTTCAGAACTCACTAAGTGTGAGTGAAAGATGATGAAAAATACAAGGGCTAAAACCCTTATTTATACAGTTTCAATGACCATAATTAGGTCAAAAATGCCGACATGGCCAGTTACATGTAATATCCAGTTTTTACATTAAATGACATAATAAAACCCTAAATCAAGCAGAAAATGTGATGTTGTGCCCTTTTAGGGTGACGTTGGGCCTTTAGGGAAACTTTGGTCTCCAGGAGTAAAACATTAGGCCTCCTTGGGCCTCTGGATCAAGCCACACGTGCCACTTGGCACACAACTACCTCCAAAGTGTCCAAAACATTCGGTGACATCATGGGTCACATGGGTGACATCATGGGCCTTACAAGGCCTACACCATCGTGAGAAGAGAAACACTCCCTGGGTCCAGGCCCACCAGGATCTTTCTGGTGGAACGTCCTCCTCTCTCTTTGGTGCAAACCCATGATCTGTCTCTTCCCCCAGCTGGGGTCTCAACATCCATCTAGTGGGATTTTATCCCTATGGAGGTCCGAACTAATCATCTCCCCATGTGTACCTTTCCATTGGGTGTGGCTTTGCAACAACAAAAAGTACGCCCTCCATGGGCTCATAAGTCATAGGGATCATAGCAATGCCAATCACATCTAACAATCAAGTTATTTAAACATGTGCATGAAACCCCCTTTCCTAGACAAGTGCTCAAAGACGTTATGCTATTCTACAAGCCAAGTTTAGAGGGGATGCTAGTATGTCCTATTGGGATAGTGCTCATTAGATATAGGATGTTTTTGGGTGAATACAAATTCAAGTCCATGTAAGTGGATGAGGTGGTAAGGGATGTCTGAGCAATGGGTGCAGTGATGATAGGGGAATGTATGGCTTACATGTGGGTGCCTATGAAGAGGGTGAGTTGCACCTTGTCATGAATGAAAATGTTTCCAACCCCATTCATGCATTTTTATCTTTTTATCCTATTGTTTTTTTATTTCAAGAGACTAGTTAGGGGACACTTCCCTGGCATGGTGACCAGTGGTGACAATGTTACCCACAAACATTTCATGGAAATGAGAAGGTTGGCTCGTGATGAGACCCCCTTTCTCTTGGTTATGCCAACAAGAGCCACTACCCTGGTGTGTTGACCAACTGAATGGTAGTGTCATACTTCTACATTCCCATGGACCTAATAGGTTGGATCGTGATGAGACCCCCTATCCTCCAACTAGGTATTGATTTTATTATTTTTACGGGTCCCTTTGTTTCTTACTGAGAAGCCTTTTATTTCTTTCTCTGGGATCCCTGGGAAAAGCATATGAAGGTTTTATTCTTTTGGCTTTTATATTTTTCCAGCTACTTTTACCCTCTAGGCCTTTAGCCCCTTCTTTCAACAAGGTAAGGTACAACCCTTTGCTATCTTGGAAAACCCAATGCTCGAAAAAATGTATGGGATGCATGAGAGGGGAAAAGATGAAAAGTGGTATGTATGGTGGGAATGGATGATGACCTTTCATGAACCCACCTAGTGGAAACTCAAACCCTATGGGAACCAACTTACTAGGGCCTCTTGTCATTCCCCCCAGGTGTGGACAAGTGGAAAGGCATAAGGTCCAAGCACCAGTTAGAAGTAAAAAGAATTAAATGCACATATTCAAATGTTTTGAGAATCAGAGTAACACATACCATGATACCCAGATGCATTACCTCATGGAGAAAGACCCACTGTTGTTGAAGGACTAGGCCGATGGGATGGATGTTGTTGTTGCTGACAAGGTGGAGGCATTGAAGAAGAAATATGGGCCCTCCAAGGCCAGGCTCAAGTCAATATGTCTCTCGATACTCCATGTCTAGGACCTGTGGGCCTTGAGACATAATATCCTTAGTTATCCCTCGGCTAGGGGATAATAGTTAACTTTTTTAAAAATGGAAAAAACATGAAATTTGGTCAATTTGGGGGGTCCGTGGCCTGCTTAGACGACTTTATGGGCCCACAAACAAGAGGAGGAACATCGAAATGCTAGTTGTATGGGTCAAAAAATGGGCGGTCATACCATATGATGTTCCATACTCATGAAACGTCGTACAGTACGAATGCCCGCATTTCAGTTGGGTTTCATACTAGTTTCGATTTTTCGCCAAGTTTTTAGTACCAAGACGACACATGGCTAGCCATTTCCTACAACTTAGGTTTTGAGGTTGTGATTTTTTCGTCAATGATTACATTTTGGGAATGATTTTATGAGGCTCACTAGGGCATGAAGGATACATGTGACTAGGGTTTGAAGGATTTTCCATGGAATGAAGCATGCAAGTCAAGTCAGAAGTACTCTATGTATGAAGATCTTGGATTGGTGTATACACATATCTTGTTAAGTTGGAGCTCAAGTGAGGGGATTGGTGTCTCCAACAAGTTGGTGCTTGCAAATATTGTAACAATAGGTTGGTTCCTAGAGGTTCTACTGAGTTGGTGCTTAATTGAGGAGATTGTTGTCTCTAGTAGGTTGGTTCCTACATCTTGTTGAGTTGGTGATCAATTAAGGATATTGGTTTCTCCAGTAGGTTGGTGCCTACAATAAAGATAATTTTGTGGTTTTCTCCCAATTGGGCTTCCATGTTAAACTTTGTGCATTCTGATTTGAGTTTATAAGTGTTAAAGTCTCCAATTTGCTCAATATTTGAATATTAGAATCTCCTTCCCCTCCTATGTCGGAAAATCAACTTCTCTTCTTCCCCTCCTTTGTTAGCAAACCTTCTTTTCTCCTTTTGACTTGAATAAAATGTGTATCCTTTGTTGGTGCATTCCTTTGGGTGCAAAACAAATGATTTGTTTTGTGTGTGTGCTTGCATGTAGTTCAATCTTGAGAAATGGATTAAAGATGTCATTTGTTATTTTTTGGCATTGTTATTGGCATGCAAAAAAAAAATCAAGCATGGAAATTTATTGGTTCTAGACTAAGTGTGCAACATGAACATTGCATTTAGTGTTTTTTTTGTGACTTTGGGATACAACAATTGCCCATTGTCTATACTTTTCTAGGATGTTATCTCTGACACGTGACATTAAATTTTAGTATCCCTTATTTTACTGTTAATAGATTGGGAAGTGTGTGGAATTGATAATGCTCCCAATGGAGTTTTTGCAGCAATTCAATTCTTCTAATTTATTAGATTCCCAAGAATATAAAGTCTGTTAGAGGAGAAATTTGTGGATACTAGAGGCCTGTCTCATGTTACATCTTGTTATTTTACTGTTAATAGATTGGGAAGTGTGTGGAATTGATAATGCTCCCAATGGAGATATTGCAGCAATTCAATTCTTCTAATTTATCAGATTCCCAAGAATATAAAGTCTGTTAGAGGAGAAATTTGTGGATACTAGAGGCCTGTCTCATGTTACATCTTGTTATTTTACTTAAAATATCTGATGTCGTTGCTCAACAACTTTGAAAAATTGTATGAGGAGCTCAGGAGAAACCTATTGAAATAGGAAGGAAATTTGAGGTAATGCAAGCATTGTGTAGTGTGGTTGTGAGCCTTGCTTGGAGATCAATTGATGGATCCACACTAGAGACATGTCATTGGGATGATGGGTTTCCACTAAATTTGTGACTATATCAAATGATTCTTAGAGCCTGTTATCGCTCAGTTTGTTGTATAGTTTAGGTAGCTTGAAAAGTAAGGATTAAAATGGCATAACAGGAGCTTCCCCACCCACTGTCACCTCGATGGGGGGCTCTTTCTATTTAGGGTGGCTAGTCCCAAGGGAGACGTCCCTAGGTAATCTGGGGTGTTGAAAGGAAAAGGATCAAGGGATTTAGGATCAAAGGTTAAACTGGTTTTTCCTTTCACAGATTACCGCCAAGAAGATAGTCAAGATGAAGGTATTCCACAGAATAGGCACCTGTTTGCGAGAAAAGGCAATAATAAAGATAAAATGTGCAACAGTGGTTAGTACTTTATAGATTAATGACTATCAACAATTAATATATATGAGCATAACTAGTAGTAATTATTGTCGAAGTCAATGATTGCAAAAAATGATTATGGCTTATAATATCACTTGTCAATAAACACTGGAGATGATAAAACATTCAAAGCATATAATCAATCTTTAAATTATCATAAAATATCATCACTTGCTCACATATAAAAGACTTGTTGCGTCACTATACTAAGGGTGACGTCAGGCTTATTCCAGGGTTAGTTTGGTAGACAATGAGGTGGACGTTTTGCAAAAAGGGCCAATGAAAATTATCTACACATCAATGCCTATCATCAGATGACCTAGCCGCAACTTTTTATACCATCCAAAGGTTCAAAATAGGCATGA
>SNQJ01S0081103.1:98894-110455 GCA_010110895.2 Picea sitchensis | reverse complement strand
ATAAATAAATAAAAAGAAACTCTGCTCAAACCTTACTATCATCTCACTCACGCTTTATTCCTCATTTCGTCCCAATTTCCTTTTCCTCTGCAACAACCATGGCCGCTAGGCTCCTTTCTCATGGGAGTAAATTCTTCTAGTGCTTCTTTGCAATAGCCATGGCTTCCAGGCTTCTTCCTTATGGGATTAAATCCTTCTAGTGTTTCTCTATAATATCCATGGTCAGGGGACAACTGAGCTCTAAGGAATCCAAAGTTGTTGTGGCTTTTCCCCTATCGAGATACCTCAATGGACGAGGTCTATCAGGGGTTTGAGTCTCCTTGTCTTAGTTTCTTCTAAAGAATCCCATTCCCACAAACCCTTTTTTCCTTGTCTCCTAGGGTTTCACGTGAAGGATTTCAGTCATCTAAAGCCTACAATCCTCCGGTCAGTATGACATCGGGAGAGATAAAATTTCCAACGATGATGTCAGCTAGGAAAGAGTCTTCCATTCTCTAGTCGTTGTGTTCGGTTGCAAGGTGGGTTAACCGTTGCTGGCGGAATATGAAGTCGTAGAGGACAAGAGGCACGCGGCTTGGACATCAAGAGGTCGAGAATAGGCTCAACCAATGCTACCCCAGCCTAAGGTTAGAATCCTCTCCTCCTCAACTATGGGCTTGGTCTCGACATTGGGCTCCGTAGTGTATCAACTTTGCTTGGATCTTGTTCTTAGCTTATCGTACACAGACACTGTGAAATCCACTTCCACTCCACCAACTCTTATTGATTTCTACAGTTCACAGTATAAGACCTCGGCTCCAAGAAAAGGCAGATTCACAATGGCAAGATCAGCATTGATGGGAAAATTGTAAATGAGCCAAACATTGTACTTAGGATATGTTCCAAATTGGTTTATCATCATCTTTCATGGAGGGAGCCAATTGCACCCTGTAAATTATATGTTCTATTTGAAGATGATCATTTGGAAATTTTTTGTACTACCACATTTTGGGTGATAAAACTTTGAGGCGACAATGTTGAACCACAGAGTGTAGAACTTTTTAACTTTGAATACTTACAATGATAGAAGAGTGCAGACAATGTACTATTGTTTTGAGTTTGTAGCATTTTACACTTATAGGTAAATTCCATAAGAAATATATTTTGTAGAAACACACACACTACACATGCTAGTTTCTAATCATTCATAATATTACAGTTCATTAGTGTAATCAACTTTGAATTTTATATAGGTTAAGTTCCTAGTGTTTATTTTCTGGTAGATGACATCTCAACAGGAAGTTGACTTGGGTATTGCCATTGCTTGAGTCCAGGTGTTGTATTTCAGGTTATCTTGAGATGTTTTTAGCATCTAATATAATGTTTTCTGGTGTTTTACATTTAATATGATGGTTTATGAGGTCCATCTTGCAGTGAATAAGCTATCAGGATTGCAAATTCTACCTAGAGGACTATTCCAACAGAGGATTGTATTAACTCAACTCAAGTGGAAAGCTATCCAATTGAGCAAATATAGGTCACTAGTTGGAAAGGTTGTTGCTGATTTGCAAGAATCACAACCTATTCTTGTTCACCAAATGGGTAGAGGCACATCAGGTATATTACTCTGTGCAAAATCACAGTTTGTGGTAGATTTTGTTGATGGCGTCTCTTTTATCAGCAGGAAAAGATTCAGTTATGTGGGTGGTCAAGCCCAGGTTTCAGTGTTGAAACCAAGATCCGATACCATTTGTAGGGCCTTCATTTCAGGACCTCAATAAAATAATCAATATTTCATAATCTCCTACTGAAATAACTGCAATTTAGTTTAGAATTTTATTTCATGATTTTCTTTATACCATAAATAAATTGGTAAATAGACAACATGATAAATTAGATAACATAATAATAATAAACCAGCATAGTAATAACAAACCAACTAGTAAAATACCTACCTCGACCTGTAGGTTGGTTGAAGTAGCCCCTGGTTCATTTGTTCTTGTTCTTTCCCAAACTACCCAACTAAATATTATCCTCCCAACCAACTAGGAATGGCCTCGTTGGCTCCCTATATCCAAGAATCCTTGTGGTTTCCTAGCCCCCGAGCCCAAATTTCCCCGCAACAACAATGTCCCTATAAAATCTCCCCAAAACATTTTGTTCTTTCAATTTCCTCTTTCTTCCCTCCCTCTTTCAAAATTTCTTCCTCCTCCTTCTCCATTTTTTCCCAAAAACAAAAAAATACCCCTCTTCAAGTCCTCCCACCTCTTCCTTATCCCTCTCCCTCATTCAATTCCCCATATTCCTTATCTCCTCATTAATTCCCCAACAACCTTATCCCTCCATTAATTACTTCACCTACCTTTTTAATAATAAAATAATAAAAAGACTCATTGAATTTATTTTAATAATTAATTAAATTTAAATTAACAACTATGATAAATAAATAATCAAATTGGGTTATTGCATATTATGTATTAAGATTATTCTATACATTAAATCCCATTCATTTCCCATGTAAGCTTGCTACTAAACCTGCATATTAATACACATGCATTTGACTCCATATTTTTTTTCTGAAAAATAAATTTTCCTCATCCTTCTACACTTAAGCATCCAAAATAAGGAAGTTGGTACCTTACACACACCCCATAGATTCCCCCCTCTTCCCTAATTTTTCATATGGATAACAATATTAATTGCCAACTTCCTTAATAGCGACTTATAGGATTTAGTAGGAATGATTCCAGTGACCTCTTTAGGCATTACACCTTAAAGAACATTTGACCCCACATATACTTTGTTAACTTCATAAGAGGTTTTGCAAACTTNAATAAATAATCAAATTGGGTTATTGCATATTATGTATTAAGATTATTCTATACATTAAATCCCATTCATTTCCCATGTAAGCTTGCTACTAAACCTGCATATTAATACACATGCATTTGACTCCATATTTTTTTTCTGAAAAATAAATTTTCCTCATCCTTCTACACTTAAGCATCCAAAATAAGGAAGTTGGTACCTTACACACACCCCATAGATTCCCCCCTCTTCCCTAATTTTTCATATGGATAACAATATTAATTGCCAACTTCCTTAATAGCGACTTATAGGATTTAGTAGGAATGATTCCAGTGACCTCTTTAGGCATTACACCTTAAAGAACATTTGACCCCACATATACTTTGTTAACTTCATAAGAGGTTTTGCAAACTTCTTACTATACTAGTACACCTTTTATGTTAAGGTTTCATTTTGTATTAATACTCCTTTTTTTATGAGTCATCTAATCATGTATCAAACTTCCCTTCAACTACAAAAATATGACAATACAAGAAATTAGAGTTACAATCTATTCAAAACTTTGATCATTGTTTTGAGGATTTGGGTTGTTCCTAAATTTGGAAAAATTCTTAGAGGATCATTCCATTATGCATGGAACTTATATTATAATGGACCTTTGCTCATGCATAAAATTAATGTTTCATTCTTTGTTAGATTTAGTCTTAAAAGAATATTGTTTTCCTACAATATTAGTTTCCTCCTTTTTAGTATATGTATGTGATTCCTAGGTGTTCTCGATGTTGTCTCATTATAAGCTAAGATAAGAAATGAAAGTCTTAGTATGAAAAAAAAAATCCATCATAAAGAAGAGATTATATTTCTAAAATCAGTAAACAATTAGAATTTTCATTGTTGTGTAAAAATATTCATTTGATTAAATTGATTGTGTTGAGGTGTATTTTATAGCTTGTGTTATAGATATTTTCTGGAAGGAAAACCTCATGTGAACCCCTCCTCTTCCTCAAAATATTCAACTAGAGGACAACTCAACCACCAACCATAATAACAACTACTAACTTCAAAGGACACAATTAAAATTAAACCTATAGCATATGGTCTCCTATTAACAACTACCTTAAATGAATAATTCAACCAATTAAACACACACACACACACACACACACACACACACACACACACACACACACACACATAAACCAAGAATATACACATATTTTTTCTCTTCCATAATAAATTGATATCTTGATGAATTCATAGCTTCCCTCAAATTAATTAAAAAAAATTACACACGTGTTGGAATACTGAGAGGGGGGGGTGAACCAGCTTGAGCACTTTTTACCACTTTCAATCACAATATTCAAACCTCAACTTTATCATCAATATATCATTTATTATTGCATCCAATATATCATGAGCATATAGTACAAATCAACAATATCACATCAGATACACAGTACACTAGAATTTACGTGGAAACCCAAATGAGAGAAATCACAGAATGTTTTCTTATATATATCAAAAATACATTCATAGGAAGCACCAACATGAAGGAAGCTCCAACTACCTGAGTTCTCCGACACCAACCAGAAGGAGGCTACAACCCCCTGATTAAAAAGCACCAACCTAAAAGAAGCTACAACTCCTTGATTTCTTTGGCACCAACCTGAAAAGAGCTACAACTCTTTGAGTTCTTCAACACCAACCAGAAGGAGGCTACAACCCCCTCTCTTTTCCCTATTCTGATGCCACAAAATATACGTGTAGACTCACTATCACTACCATTAATCAACCTATAACTGTCACTATCACCAACCTATCGTTGTTACATCAACCAATCATTGTGATTGTCACATCAACCAACATGTCATTTTCACTATCACATCAACCTGTGACTACCATTTTCAAATCAACCTCTCATAGATGATCAACCAATCATCCAACCTGTCATTGCCACCATCACTATCATTGTCATTGTCACTGATATACCATCATCAACCAACTGTAACCAGATCCACTCACACGAATACCAAACCATCAACAAATCAAGTACATCAACCTATATCAACCATGCACATCAACTTGTACCATACCATGTACATCAAGCATGTACCATACCATGTACATCAAGAATGTACCATATCAGGCATCAATCATATACCATATCACCCATTATATGTCTCAATCATTCCATAAACTATGTACCATAAGATATCATCAATGAAGTGCCTCAACTAAGTATAATAAGATGTGCCTCAAGCATGTGATAACATCACCATGACATATAACAAACTAGATACCAGGATAGCCAAGATATACTTCTAACAATGTATCGTATCATCATCACAAAAGTGTACGATCATCATCAAGACAGGCCTCAAGCATGTACAATAAACATAACCCTCAATAACACATGTAAAGAATACCTTTGATCCTTTAGTAGACCTAATACACAAAATTACATACCTATAACTCTTCCTCAACCTCAGCAACAAGAGAATAACATCTTCATCAAACTTTACCTCAATCTCGCGAGACAAG
This sequence comes from Picea sitchensis, assembly GCA_010110895.2. NCBI lineage: Eukaryota > Viridiplantae > Streptophyta > Pinopsida > Pinales > Pinaceae > Picea > Picea sitchensis. The sequence goes on along the minus strand of SNQJ01S0081103.1, from coordinate 105,127 downwards.
CTTTGGATTAGTTGAAAACCCTAACTTTCAACAAGAATAAATTTGTACATGTAATGAATAAGGTCTCAAATTTTAACCACAGATACTCTGAGATATGTATTCCATCTCCTCAAAATTTCAGGGTCTGAAACTTCTCAGAACATAAGTTATAGAGAAAATGGTATACTTTGTTGAATTCTAGGCTATTCTGGAGAGAGAAATTGTACAACATGCCACGAACTCAATATTTGATATATGATTCTAAAACTATCACCAAATATACTACGGACTATTATATTTCCACTGAAATTGGACTCACATAATTTGTATCCCCTATGAATAAGTGATGATTGTTTTACCTAGAACACCTGTTTGAGACTAGTTTCAAGACTAGTAAAAAACCCTATCTTACACAGAGTGTATCTCCAAAAGTACAACGACCCAGAAGATAAAAAATTTACCACAGTTACCTTAATATTCCTTCTCAACATCCTCCAATTTTAGCTATCTGAATCATTCTAGAAAAAAAAAATTAAAATGGTAAGATCGCCTTTAATTAACATACCTTAGAACATATCATCACAAGACTTCATCCTCCCTTGGAATTTCACCCTTCTTCACTTCATATTGCCTCTGAAATTTTCCTTATATATCCTTGGTTACCTCATATGAAAATAACTTGAGTTGATGTCACAAATGAACTCCTGGGTGCCTTATGTCAAAATTTAGGAAGATTATGAAAAGAATGTCAAAATTTAGGAAGAGGATGAAAAGGAATATGCCTCCACAGACGAAGAGGAATATTACTCTGCATCAGAGAAGATACTTTTCTGATCCATATGGCTCTGAGACTCCCAGTAAACATGAATATTGAATAGGGGGAGTCTTTTCAACAACTCTATGGATTAGAGAATTATCTTTCGAGTAGTTTGAAGTACAGAATTTGGGATGGAAATTTCAGAATAGTTTCATAACATAAGTGCAGAATATGGTGTGATTAGTTGCAAAAAATGAGTCAGCATTGTGCATAGTTTAGTAATAGAGTCATGGGAATTTTATAAAATACGTATATAAATGGATTCATGAGAGATTTGACAAGTCTAAAAAGATACATGATAATGGATGAAAGCATAGTAACAATTGGAATCAACAGAATCATTGGAATTAGGAAGGCAGGCAGTAAAAGGCACAATAGAAGCTATATCGTTAGAATAAGGTATGGTCATTGGTGTGAACTTAACAAGTCATGAAGACTTGAATTCAAGTAACTTTGAGAGTTTTTTCATATATTTCAGTGAATTACAAGAGGAATCACCAATGGACAAAAAACACCAGAAGGGAGGAAAGAAAACATATACAGGAAATCTCACATTTATCTACATGGCATCTTGTAGAAAAGTCGAAGAAGAGAAATTGTTAGGTAAAGAGATAAGAAGCATGAAGATAGGGGGATTGCATGAATTCAAATAAATATTGTTCACAGAAGGTATATCAACAGTGGGAGTTACCATTTTACCCATGATGTCAAAGGGGGAGAAAGAGAAAGACAAGAAGAGAAAGATTAGAAGAATGAAGACAAGGGGAGCATCCTCAAGGAGAGATACCATTTTCCATTGATGTCAAAGGGGGAGAGAAACATCATAGGAGAATTGTTCATAGCTGAAATTATTTATATTACGGTAGTTGCAGGAGGTATTTACCTCCACGTGTAACCCTGATGAGAATAGAATATTTCGGGAAGCAAGAAGTAACCCTAAAGCGTTGAACATAACACTAGAATATAATTCGGCTCAAGGAAATAATTAATATTAAGTATTTAGTCTCCAGAATGAGAAGTCGGCTCAGACAACTCAGGAAATAGTATAAATACAAGTAGCCAGACCTCTTTTTGTACACACTGCTCAGAATTGCAGCTGGGAAGAAGTGCACACTGCAGAAACTGGGCTAGTGTGCAAGTCTGGGGAGCAGCTGTAGGTGGCAGCTGTCGCAATCTGGTTTCCTAGTTTAGGCTCAGACTTTCTATTGGTTAGGGTTGGAATTTCTTATCATTCTTGGTTATCTTTATGCATTATCCTTGGTTGGCTATTGGTTTTTTTCTCGAATCATTCTCTGTCAAGGTTAAGGTGCTCGGGGGTGGATTCGGCCTATGGTTGGGTGACAATATTGCTATATTGTCTATGGTTAAACGAGCACATCCATTATTTTCTAACAGGAATATGAGTGTTTCCATCAATCCCAAAGGGGGATATTGTTGGACAATTGGTTGTTATTGATGTTGTTGGATAGTTGGTTATCATTGATGTCAATGAGCAGTGGTTTTCATTTATGTCAACATATGTAATGGTTGTGTTTGGAGAATTCTCCAAAGTGGTCCCCTTATGGTGTATCTCTAAGCATGGCCCTCACAAGAAGACTCTTTGAAGAAGTCTACAGGAAACCCAAAGGCATGGTCATGAAGTCTGAATTTTTTTTAAGAATAAGCACATGAAGGATAGTGTAAATGAAAGTAACACACTCATATATGGATAGTCCTTGTTGTTTTTTTTCCAACGGTAGGTGGAACGTCACGTAGTTTCCAACGGTAGGTGGAACGTCACGTAGTTCTTCACAGTTGACGAGTTATGAGGTCGTGAATTTAGAAGCCCCAAAGATCGGTTAAAAATCCCCTGATTGGTTGAAAGTCATTAATGAAAGGGTAAAGTGGTTGTAACAAGAAAGTTCAAGAAGCCCTAAAGTAAAGGAAAGAGGTTACTTAGAAAAATTATGTATACACCTCAAGAAGTCACTCATAAGCACATTCACACAAACATTCTATTGAATATATTCTATGTGAATAAGTGATCTATTGGTGAGTTTGCGACAGAAAAATCTGAGGCAACAAAAGAGTGAGAAATGAGGGAGTTTCAAGATTGCAAAGGAGAGTGGGTTTGTCTGAGAAATCCCTAATTTGAATGAACCCTACGGGTCAAACAGTTGGTGTCCCGCAAGGCACCCCCACGGATTTTCTAGTGCCTGTCACACGAGGCCCCACGTGACAAATGGTCTTGGTCCCGCAAGGACAAGATAGATTTAAGGAAGGATTCTTGTACCAAGTTATTGATTCCCAGGCTAGTTTGTTTGTCTATGATCTGAAGAACCAAATCAATTACATATTCTTAGGTATGTTTATATGCATGATTTGATTGATATATCTTGGTGATATGGTACATGCTTAAGGCATGTTATGGTGATTTTTGCATATTCTAGAGACACATATTTGTGTTGTTGGTACATGATTGAGGTACAGACTTGGTATATGGTAGTACATGTATGAGGTGCATGTATGGGTGATGTTGGTATATGTTGAGATATATCTTGGTGATGTTGGCACATGTTTGATGGTATCTCTTGGTACATGGTTTATGGACGTTGGAACATGCTTGAGGCACGTGGTTTGAGGTACATCTTGGTTACTTTTTGATGATGTGATGGCCATTCCTTTGGTATATTGTTGAGGCATTGGTATATGTTTGAGGCGCATCTTTTGTGCATGGTGAGAGTCATACTCTTGGTACATGTATGAGGTGCATGTCTTGGTGATGTTGGTACATGGTTGATGCATGATATGGCACAAGTTTGATGTACCATGTATGGTACAAGTTTTGGTTGATGGTTGTTGCACATGGTTTGGTGATGGTTTTTGGTATCCATGTGAGTGGATCTGGTTATACTTGGTTGATGATAGTATATCAGTGATTGTGACATTGACAATGATAGGTTGGATGGATGTTTTATGTGACAATGATTGTGACAAGTTTGTTGATGTGACAATGGTAGTCTTAGGTTGATGTGACAGTGACAGTAACAGGTTGGTTGATGTGACAGTGACAGTGACACGGTGGTTAATGTATTGGTGAGATTGGCAGTGATAGTATCAGTGATACTGACAGTGAGTCTACACTTATATTTCAGGGCGGCAGGATGGGGCAAGGAAAGGGGGTTGTAGCCTCCTTCTAGTTGGTGCTAGAGAACTCAAGGAGTTGGTGGTTCCTTCAAGTTGGTGCTTATAATTCAAGGGGTCATAGCCTCCTTTCAATTGGTGTTAGAGAACTCAGGAAGTTAGTGTTTCCTTCAGGTTGGTGCCTGTAAATCAAGGGGTTGGTGCCTCCTTCTAGTTGGTGCTTCCTATGAATGTATTATTGATATATATAAGAAAATATTAAGTGGTTTTCTCCCATTTGGGTTTCCATGTAAAATTATGGTGTAATGTGTATCTGATGTGAAATGTTTGATTTGTGATTCTTATGGTTATATTCTCATGATATATGATATATTGGATGCAATAATAAATGATATACTATTGTTAAAGTTGAAGTTTGAATATCGTGATTGAAAATGGTAAAAAGTGTTCATACTGATTCACCCCCCCTAGTATTCCAACAACAAAAACATTTACATGATTGCATAAAAAAAATATTATTAAATTATTTGTGTCAAGAAATATTTTATGGTTGATTGGTAAAGTTTTTGTTTGAGAAGGGGACATTGCTTAAATATATTTAGATCTTTGTTTTTGTAAATTTTTTCTAATTAATTATTTAAAAATAAATAAATATTTTAATTTTAAAAATATATTAAAATTTGATATAGATTTATATAAAATTGATTATCAAAAACATTATGTATTAGGAAAGGTGATAGATATCATTAAAGATAATGTTAAGTTGTATAAAATTTATGTTGTGATGGATAAATATGCAGTTGAAAGTATTTGATACAATGTATTTAATGGACAAATGGTCAAAATTCTATACAATAGAATTTCATGTATACATGAGGTTTTAGGAACTGTTATGTGGCACCTACTAGGAGAACACCATGTATCATTATAACAAAATACTCTATAACCTTATATAGATAACAACTACATGTTTCTTAAATCCATATCACTTGTATATTAAGAGATTATTACCATTGTGTGCAGTTATGTTTTAATGTGATGCAAATTCATTATCCAAGTGTTTTTATTTATATGATATAAAAGCATTATCATCCATGTGCTAAGAGAGATTAGACCATGTGCAAGTAACATATTAGATGTAATTTTTAAAATCCATATATGCATTATTAGAGTTAAATTTATGTTAGTTATATTGTATTTATTGTATATGGGTTTTTTTAAGTATGAGTTTCACTTTAATAGAAATTGTGATTTTAAAGTACAAGTACTTAGATCGATGTGATAACTTTATTTTTATTTTAGTACTAAACATTATGAATGATTCAGATGGCATACTTTATTGGTTGTCTTTAGTAAGTGGTTATTATGTATGTGATGATTTTTTAATTATATTAGGCTCTGAGTGTGTGTAATAATATGTCAATCTAGTAGTGAGTAGTTTTACTCAATTGTTTTTCAAACTGGTGATTTAATCTCATGGGTTTGGTCTACATCCACTAGAACTATCATTAATGAATCATTGGTAGCCATTTGTGGGACCATTGAATTTGTACCTCTCACCCAACATGAGATCCATCATCATGCCACTATAGATCATCCTAAGCCATCAATGATAGCATGAATGTTTCACGTGAGCGTGCCAAGTAGAATTGAACCCATGACCTCTCGGAGTCCTACAAATCATAGGAGGTTGGATAACCCACTAAGATAAATGTGGAACCTAGTCTAGTAGTGAATCTATATAGGAAATGAGTGAAAATTAGTATATATAAAAGTTAAATAAAGTCATTAATGTATTTATGAATATGTTTTGTGGATGAAATTCAATTATTTATAATTCTTCTCTTCATGTATAAGGAGTTATTGTGGACCTCATAATAATATCGTTTTTCAAAGTTATGTTTTATACGTATATTTGGTTTGCATTGTGTGTGTATATAAGTTATCATGTTTTATTGTATAGTATGTAAACTCTATTCATTTCTTATATATAATGATTCTTGTGTATTGCTCTTGTAGAGATATTACTAAACCAATGTGGATTACACATACATTTAACCCCATATATTACACTTTATTATATTCGTAACATATGTTACAAGCTATGTTACTACATCAACAAGTTATATGTTGAAGTTTCATTCCATGTTAATACTTATGTTCTTAGTATATACTGTTATCGCACAGTTTGTAGGATAGGTCAAGTAGCTTGAAGGCAAGATTCAAACTGGCATAACAGGAGCTTCCCCACCCACTGTCACCTCGATGGGGAGCTCTTTCTATTTAGGGTGGCTAATCCCAAGGGAGATGTCCC